>PVKU01001837.1:0-266928 GCA_004027475.1 Anoura caudifer | reverse complement strand
ATTTAGAATGGAAGGGAAGATAAAGTGCTTCTCAGATAAGGTCAAGTTAAAGGAGTTCATCATCACCAAGCCCTTATTATATGAAATGTTAAAGGGACTTATCTAAGAAAAAGAAGATAAAAAATAGGACAGTAAAAAGACAGCAAACTCACAGATATTAACAACCACACCTAAAACAAAAGCAAACTAAGCAAACAATTAGAATAGGAACAGAAACACAGAAATGGAGATCACATGGAGGGTTTGCAACAGGGGAGTGGGAGGAGGAGAGAGGGAGAAAAGGTACAGAGAACAAGTAGCATACATGGTGGGTAGAAAATAGACAGGGGGAGGGCAAGAATAGTGTGGGAAATGCAGAAGCTAAAGAACTTATGACACATGGACATGAACTAAAGGGGGGGAATGTGGGTAGGAGGGGGTGTGCAGGGTGAGGGGAATGATGGGGGAGAAATTAGACAACTGTAATAGCATAACCAATAAAATATATATTTTTAAAAAGAAGTAAAATAAGGACAGAGTTCACCTTGTGAGAGGTGCCACTGTGCACGTGTGAGCTGAGATACGATTGTGTCACTTCAGTGGCTGTGCTGTTAAATGCACTTTCATCCAAAACTGGCATTGCACAATACAACAGTAAAATTCACGCAAATAATTCCATTTCAAATTTCATTTACTTTGAGCCACATTAAATGGTACATTAAAAATACCTTGAAAGACCATGGAGGAAAGGAAAAAGCTTTACATTTTAGTAGCTTTAATAGCACTTTTCTCACTGCTTGAACAAGGGGCCTGCATTTTCATTTTGCAACGGGGCTCACAAATTATATACCCAGCCCTGGGTGCACCTGTGCAAGTGCACAGCAGACAAATGTTGGATAACATTCAGCTGAATAACAGTGGTAGAACTTTCTGGATGCCAGAGTTAGAAGCACTGGTGTGCTGGGGTGGCTCTTACAGCTCATACCAGCCCTCAACAGTCAATATGGCATTGCTTCCCAAGTATGCATCCACCAACATAACCTCGGGGCTTGAAATCCACCATGTGGGAGTATTGACTGCAGAAATGAGCGGATGCTACTGACCAGGGCTTTTTTTCCAGGGAGCTAGTGCTAAACTTTCATCAGCACACAACTGGTCAGAGGCCATCTAGCTCAACCTCCTTGTGATACGGAAACCAAGGGGGCATGATTGTCCAAGGTCCCACTGCCCTGAAAGACGAGCCTGTCATGTTCCCTTTCTGAGGTCCTAATACGGAAAAGAGTGATCTTGGAGAGTCCTCTGGAAACCCAGGGCCAGAATCCTGGCCGGTATTCCTGTGTTGGGCACAATGGAAGCTCTCCTGGGATACCACAGGGGTCAACTGGAACTGACTGTGTCCTCCACAAGTTGTCCTATCACCAGGCAGGAAGGGTAACCTTTGCTTATAAATGCTGGGTCTCACTCCAGAACATGCCTCCCAGCCCATAATTACTTTCAGAGCACGCTGTTTCCACTTAGGGAAACCTGAGCTTCCTTCCAAGAGGCACTGAGCATGACCCGAAATTACATGTTTGCCTTCTGAAATGGACACACAAGTCAAGGCTGCTGCCCTGGAGTCACAGTGGACTAGGAAGCAGGAGGTGCTGGCGGGGAGCTGGCTGAAGCAGAAGCCATGGCACTGGATGAAGCCCAACTGGAAGCAGGTCCTCCTGCAGGGTCAGCTTCAACGCAGAAGCCTGCGTTAGTCTTGTCGTCTCTGCCCACGCCTGGACCTGCCCAGGCTACGGCTCTGCTGCTCTGGCCACTGATCAATGCCCTGCTCTGCCTACAGTCTTCATCTGTTAATGCAAAACACATCTGCCCATCGTCTAGCATGTGGCAGGCATTGGAGATGCAATCCTGAATGAAACGTTTATCCTGTCCTTACGGGCTCACAGTCTGGTGAGCAAACCAGATGTGAAAGCAAATAATTACAACTTAAAGGAGACTGTGATGTGATCCTTAAGAGAGGGAAGAAACATAATGGGATTATTTCTGGCCCAGCAGGGAAGGGTGGGGTCCAGGGAGGTGTGACAGAGATGATACTCGATCTTGACATTGAAGGACAGGTAGGATTAAACCCTTTATAGTTTCAAGCCACTTGCATGAATGTCAGTTAATTTGATTCTCATAACCATGCTATCAAGTAAAATAAGGGATATAGTATTAGCTCCACTTTCCAGGGATGAAAAACAGGATTCAAGGTGACTTGTCTATGAATCTATAACTAGGGAAGAAGGAAAAGGGCTGAAAATAGAACCAATGGGAATGAAGGTTAGACATTAGTTGCTATCTAACTGGGAAGAGAAGCTCATCTTAGCTGTGAGAGATGGCTGATTCTCATTTCACCAGTCCTAATAAAAGGGCGTACTCTAGTTCCTTCCCACCGGGAATTACTACCCCTGACCACTCTCCCCCTCTGGCCTCTCTTCTCCGCAAGTGCTCACCCAGCTTCTGGCCACCAGCAGCCCCCGATCTCTGAGTGCCCCTCAGTCCCCAGGGCCCCCGTCCCACCTCGTCTCCACAGGCCAGCGTCAGCATGCCTGACAATGTGGTGTGCGGAGCTGGGTCCTGGACAGAAAGGCTGGAGGCTCTTAGAACATAGTCCCAGTTTTGTTGGCTCCGTCCATAGGTGCTCCCTGTTCCTCTCTGGGTGCACAGAGCCACCTGGAGAACTGGTGAAATACGGAGCCCCGGGCCCCACCTGATGACTTTGGTTTGGCAGTCTGCGGTAGGGCTGGGAAGTCATGATTTTTAAAGTTCCCAAGCTGAAAATGAGAGGACTACAGGAGCTTCTCATTCTGTCTGTGCTGTTTAATCTAAGCAATACCAGTAGGTACAAGAGTGTTCCCTATTTTGCGTTTTCATTAACGTAAAAGGTGATAAAAATTTGCAAAGCTCTCCAAGCAATCTGATGTGCCCCGATTTGGGAACTAGTCTTCCAGGGCCCTGGGAGTCGTTCTATCTGTGAGCTCTGTCTTCAAGTACAACCGCCCTTTAGTCAAACCTCAGAGACTGTGACCCCTTCCCATCCAGATCTCTGGGGAGGAAGTGGTGACGGCCTCCCTCTCCCACTGGTCCCCATTGTCTGACCTCCCTCCCTGGCAGATGGCCCTTTGCAATGGCCTCTCTCCATCCCATCTACTGCCCTTGCAGACCTGTTGTTAACTGACCCTTGCCACCAACCAAGAGCTCTTTTCCTCAAATACTCTAGGAGCATAGAAGCTTGCAGAGTTGAAGGCATACTTAATGACAGTAAACTTTTTAGATAAAAATAACACAGAATTTTGAACTGAGCTGTTAGGGTGATTACAGGAGTGGATGTGGGGGAAAAAAGATGGGGAGAGAAAAAAAGGAACAGGAACTCTCCTGGCACCCCCAATCACATCCCAGGAAGTGCAGTGTTACCAGTTTGCTTTGCTGGAGGCTAGAAGCCTAAACTCAAGGTGCTGGCAGGGTTGGTTCCTTCTGAGGGCCACGAGGGAAGAATCTGGTCCAGGCTTTGCCCCTTGGCTTGCAGGTGGCCCTCACATCATCTTCTTTCTATGTGTGTCTCTGGGTCCAAATTTCCCCTTTTTGTAAGAATATGAGTCATATTGCATCAGTGCCCACCCTAACAGCCTCACTTTCACTGCCTTACTTCTGTAAAGCCCCTATTTCCAAATAAGGTCATATTCTGATATACTGGGGATTAAGGCTTCCACATATGAGATGGCAGGGGGGGCACATAATTCAACCCATAACACTGAGTTAAAATCTCAACTCTTCTCACAACACTCAGTGACCCAGCTCCTCCGCCTGTTTCATAGAAAGGCAAAACTAAGGCCCAGGCGCAGTGGGCTGCCCATCCACCAGAGCTGCAGTGAATCATCGGCAAGAGCCAGAAGCTGACCCAGCAGCCCGGACTCCCAGCCCGGAGTGGTCACCACAGGCTCCTGTAAAGCCAGAACACAGAGGCTTCGGAACTGGAAACCGAGTGCATCCAACACCATGTGGTTTGCTCAGAGAGCCTTTATTTACTTTAAAATATAGACGTATAGAGAGCTGCACGCCCTCCAACATATGTGAAACAACCTCGGTTCAGATGATCTGCAAAACCCCAAATTGTCCCTGTTAGGTTCCCAGGAACCTCTTGCTGAGCACAACTGGACCTCAAACCCCACTGGCTGGACAAATTCCAGTTAGTCATTCCGGTCACTCTGGAGTCTGAAAATCCCTCACATGACCCCCGTCCCTGCCCCTCCTTTGCCACATCATCAGAATTCACTAAGCCCACACTCAGTTCAAATTCAAAAATATTTTTTTCCTTTTTTCAAGATCCTGAACTATCTCCTAGATGACAGGGACATCACATCCCAAGTCTCCCAAGGGTGATCTGATGTTCCAGGGAAAGGGATTCAGACTGGGCGCCAGAGAGAACTTCCAGATGTGCCGAGCATGGCTCAGTCAGCTCTGACCAGCCTCTGAGCTTGAACTTGGTAGGCTCTCACAGCAGCTGTGCTGGGAGAAGGTCATTGGCTATGAAAATTCAGGGGTTATACCTGGTTCTCTCTGTGGTTCAGCTGAGTTCCTACATAATAAACTCAACTGCCAGTGGTTTCCCCATGTGGCATAAAGGCATTGATACACATAGGGAGAGAATCAATTCATTCCTCCCAAGGAGCAGGGGTTCTCAGGGATGGCCAATGTAATTGCTTCCATTCCCAGTCCTTGGTGAGGAACTTTTCAGGGAGTGGCATAGTGCTCTACAGGGTTCTTTTTATTTTAATCCTCACCTAAGGATATAGTTATTGAGATTAGAGTGAGATAGGGTGGGGAGGGGGAAAGAAGTGGGGAAGAAAGAGAGACAAGCATCGATGTAACAGAGAAACATGGATAGGTTGCCTCCCATACACGCCTAGACTGCGGATTGAACCACAACCTAGGTACGTGCCCTGACCAGGGATTGAACTCAAAAACTTTTGGTGTATGGGATGGCGCTCCAACCAACTGAGCCAGCCAGCCTGGCCTCTACAGGATTGTTGGCCCTCTGGGGTACACAGTCAAAAGCAGACACAGTAGAATAAAGTGACTCTTTGACCCCAGTGTGTTGGTCATTTGCCTGTGTGCCCTCCACCCCCATTTCCTCTCTGCTCTGCACTGCATGGCAGAAAACTACACCTCCAAGGCTCCCTGGCCCCCTGGCCTGGAAACAGCTTTGACAAGAGAGGCCTGAGAGAAGGCTGAGGGACAAGAAAGAGGGGGACCCTGATATCTCTGCCCTCTCTTTCTGCTTTGGGCGCTTGGGCAGCATCTCCCGCAATGGCAGCTTCTACCTCGTGGCTCTTGCTGCTACCCTGGGGGCTGCCCATGGTTTCAGCTCCTGCCAGGTGGCCCGAGCTAATTGCCAGTTGTACCCCCTCTTTATCCCTCCAGCCCAATGTGTTTGGAACTTCCTCTCCCATCTCTGTGTAACCAGTTCCCTGTGTTCAACTCTCTCTATGTGAAATGCTCAGAGTGGTTTCTGTTTTCTATCTGGACCCTGACTGATACAGCAAATGACAGAAATCCAATTCAACCAGCCAGGAAAGAGAAGGAACACATTGCCTCACAGAAGGAAACTGAACTACGGGCCTGGGTGCAGCTGTGTCTCAGGAGCAATTCGATCCAGAATTCTCCCATTGCTCATCTCTACTTCCCTCTGCAGGCCTGCTTCCCTGCCCCAAAATTTCTTCCATGTGCCTTTGGAATGGCCTCCAACAGCTCTCAGACTCACATCATCAGATTCAGGGCCAGAGGCAATGACTGCTGTTCCTTTGGTCCCAATTAAAAAGACACCAGGTAAAGTCTTTTACTGGCCTAGTTGGGGACCTGTGGCCACCTCCATGACCAAGGGTCAGATACCAGCTGACAGAGCCCACTAGAATCATGTGTTGGGGGGCACCTGAGAAAATGAGTCCTGAGGCACCCCGTAAGTGAGCAGACCTAGTGTGGGGTATAATCTCAAGGCAATGAGAATGCAGGAAAAGGAAAGCAAGGAGGGGAAGAAAAGAAAGTGCATTTCCAAGTTGCCCACAGCTTCATAAAAGCCTCTCATTGACATAGGGTGGCTTCATACAACGAAGGCATAATCGCGGGGCCTGAGAACATTCTATCAGAGAGAGGAAAAGAGAAAACTGTCTGCTGGACCCCCTCCTCTCAGCTGTTCTCCCCAGAATTAGGGAAAGAGGTCTTCTCTGGATCAGGTCAGGTCAGGTTCAGAGCTCGTCCCAGGGAGGGAACCACTAGCAGTAACTGAGCTGTGGCTGCAACAGGTGAGGGTCTCCATGAGCAAGCGGCGAGTGCCTCTGAGAGAGGAAAGGCCAGCCAACCCAAAGGGATGCAGACATTAGGCAACAGGCATGGGGGGAACAGATCCTAAAAGAAGGAAGCCCTGGACCAAGAAGGAAAGGGTCCTACAGAGACAGAACAATAGGTACAGGGGTAGGAGCTGCCAGGTTGAACAGCAGGATGAACTGACATAGTACCTATACACACACATCAGGGGCAAATAAAAGAGGCATGGGAAGTGCAGAGAGAAGGTAAGAGGTGAGCTCTGTGGAGCTAGGCAAGTGTTCTCTCTCTCTCTCTCTCTCTCTCTCTCTCTCTCTCTCTCTCTCCCCCCCCCCCCCTCATTCTTTCCCTTCTGAGCACCTGCTCTGTGCCAGGTACCAGTACAGGTGACTGGAACTTGGTCCGTGCCCACACCTGTACGTCCTGAATGCAAGCACTTCTTGCCTCTGCCACCCTGACTGAGCCATCATCATCTCCCCACTGGTCTCCCATACTCATCACCCAAACTGCCTCCCTGCTTTTCCACGTGCTTCGCTCCAGCCTCTCCTATCACATCACATCTGTTTTGTCCCATTCTTCAAACACCCTAGAGGCTTCAAACAAAAGCCCCTACAAGGATCTGACCTCTAGGCCTCCAGACTCCTACCTACCATTCTCCCCTTCACATTCCCCAGTATCAGTCACACTGGTCATTTTGCTGTCCCGAAAGCCCAGCCAGCATGCCCCACATCCAGGCCTTTGCTCCTGCTGTTCCCTCTCCATGAACCACTCATTCCCCAGAGAATCACCTTGGCCCGTGCAGTCACTTCTCTCAGATCTCTGCTGGAAGTCACCTCCTCAGAAAAGCCTCCCTGATAACCTGAGCCAAAATAACACCTCTGCTTCACACTCTAGCCTCTTAATCTGCTCTGCTGTTCCTCACACACTCATCAGTCACTGAAATCACATTGTGCGCATGTGTGTGCACAATTCTGCCCATTCTCCTTCCCCATTGGAATGTCAGCTCCGTGCAGGCAGGGGCTTGTTAGATTCCCTGCTGTGGCTTAAATAATGCCCGGCACCACCAGGCTCTGGATAAACATTTGTGCCATAAATGGATTGATCTGGTGGGAGACAGACGGACCACTGTGGCACGACAAGCGCTAAAACAGATGTAAGAACAAGTGGTCACCATCACGAAAGCCTTGAGTTGGGTTCTTCAGCCAGAGGGGTCTGGGAAGTCCCAGGGGCCTTCAGCAAGTGGGATCCATCCCCTCTGCAGTTTCTAAAGCAGTTCAAGGGGGACAGAAGACACTGATCAGACAGGGGCAGCTGACAGGGAGAGGCCAGACTATCCCAGGTGCGAAACAGTTCAAGACAGGTGTCGAGGAGAGCATCAAGATGAAGCTGCTGAGGACCCGTGCACACCGCACTGCTTACCGTCTCTTTCACAAACTGCCGTAGGCTGTCCGTGTCAGAGGGGAGGCTGAGAAGCACCCAGGTCAGCTGTCCTGCAGCACAGGTGAGAAAACGGAGTCTCAGAGAAAGTAAACGCCTTTTTACCCATTGAAACAGTGAGTGGGTGGCCAAGCCGACTGCACGGATTTACAGACACTCCCAGTCTCTTGATTGCTTAAAGGCTTCAGGCCTAGGGCCATTCCTCCTTCCAAACAGATGTCTCTGAGAAACTTTCACACCGAGTCTCCCCAAGCTAAGAGGAAACTTGGCTACTAAAAAGAGGCTTCATTGTATTTAGACTGAAAGCAACAGAGTGATTTGTCAGGAGATTGAGGGTTTTCTTACTGTTTAAAAAAAAGTGGGTTTTGTAAACATCGCAAAGGCGAGGACCACACTCGTCTGATTCACTGCTGCCCCGCGAGCGCCAGCCAGGTGCCTGGCACCTGTGCTCAGTGATTACGGTCGACTTAATTGGTTTAGGAGACGGGAAAGTAATTCTTCTGGAGAACAAGAGCCGGACACCGCATTTGATATTCTCTCCATTGTGCACTCCTAGGGGGGAAGGTGCAGAGAGGCTCAAATTTCAGGCTGGCGATGGGAGTGTTCGAATGGCAAGCCAAAGGATGCCCCTGATTCAAATAATCCAATTATGGATTAAAAAGCAACAGCTTTTACCACTCAGCACTCACGACGTTTTCCTCAATTTACAGAGTAAGAAGAGTTGGTGTGAAACTTGGGAGTTGTTTGTAACCTGCAGGGTCAGATTCCCATGAGTAGGTACCAAGCAACATCCTACTTGAGCTCTAATTATGAAATTATCAACATTTTCCCACTGCTGCCATCGTTAGGGAAAAGCTACCTCGTCGTATTAAAGAAGTCACCTTTTTTTCGACTTGCTTTTTAAGCCTTCAGTTTACTCACATACGGTTCTAAGAAACAGTTCTGCTCAAATCCAACATGTGGGAGTCAGTCAGGCATAACAGGGCCACCACGGCCTCGCACCCCAATAGCAGCTCACTCCTTTTAAGACAGAAACCAACCCCTCATAAGCTGAGTCAGCAAATCGAAACGTCTGTCAGACCGTGAGCGTCCCCGTGGAAGCTGAGGGCAGCACCATCCTCAGAGCCAGGCAAGTGGGACCCCACCCCGGACCGTTCCTAAAGGCCCTAATCTGGTCTTCTTCGGACCTCAATGTTCTCCGCAGGGCGAGGTTTTGGGGGGCAAAGGAAATGAGCCAGCCCAAATCTCAGCACTTCCTTCTGAACTCATTCTGGGTACCTGTGCAGGCCTCTGCCCAGGGTTTCCCCCATGACTGGACCAAACCCCTCCCCTAGTAAGCACCTAGGCTTGAGGGGTGGCCAAGCTTGGCGCTGGGGGTGCGGCTTCAGGGCCCAAGCCTGCGAAGGGAGGTAGCAATGGAATGCCCAAATCCCAGAGCAGCAGCCCCTCTTCCTCAGGACTTGCCCCAGCAGAAGTGTCCCTGAATTTCAGCTTTTGCCTTCCTCTGGCAGAAGGAAAAGAGTTTCCTGGGGAGTACAGTGAATTGCTCAGGTCACTGCTATTAGGTCAGCCTTTCCCAAAGCAGGCAAGAGAGGGAGAGGAAATCAAAGAACTTGTGCTGGGAGAAGGCAGGAGGACTAACGGGACTTCAGAAGGGCCTAGAGAGGCCACTTTCTATGGCGTGTGCTTCTCTTCAAGGCTTGGAAGACTTTCAAGAGACAGAGAAGAGGGTGAGGAAAGAGGGCCGAGGCGGTCCCCGTTTTCCGGAACCTTGGAGCCAGTGGTTGGAGGAGTGGGGTTTGGCTCTACGTCAGGTGACAGCAGGCAGCTGGGCACCGGGGAGCTCTCAGAGCCCTGGGGCCGCGGACAAGGCTGTCAGGGCCACCACCGCTCACAGCGGCCAGCCCACTTTTGCATTAGGCTCTGTGCCTAGGGCCCACGCTATTCCAGAGGCCCGAAGACCAGATTAGGGCCTTTAGGAACGGCCCAGGGTGGGGTCCCACTTGCCTGGCTCTGAGGGTGGTGCTGTCCTCAGCTTCCACTGGGATGCTCACGGTGACAGATGTTTCGATTTGCTGACTCAGTTTATAAGGAGTTTGTTCCGGTCTTAATAGAAATAAATATATAATCATAAACTCAGCCTGAATTATATATTTCTTTATAACAATGTAGTCATAAAATAAAATTTTTAGTATTTTTCTGCCCTGACTGGGGAGGCTCAGTGGATTGCACATTGTTCGGCAAACAGAAAGGTCACTGGTTCAATTCCCGGTCAGGGCACATGGCGGGGGTTCGGGTTCAGTTCCTGGTTGGGGACATGCAGGAGGCAACCAATCGATGTTTCTCTCTCACATTGATGTTTCTCTTTCTCTGTTTCTCCCTCCCTTCCGCTCTCTCTGAAATAAATAAATAAAATCTTTCAAAAATATGTTTGTCTATGGAGGAAGGGGGCAGTAGGACACAGTATTTCAGGCCTGCACAGATCAGACTGGGCCTCTGACAGCAAGAGGCCCAAGGGGGCTGCAGCCCCCCTGGGGAGACACCACACTGACCCCAGGACCTGCCGAGTGCAGGTGAAGCCCACCAGAGCAGGGGCGGGGGGGTGGGGGGGGTCAGGCAGCGATCTGGAGCACACGGCAGCGGTGGGGAGCACAGTGAGTGCAGGAACCACCGGGGGCAGTACTGTCACTGCTCATGTCCACTGGCCCCAGGAGATGACTAAGCACGTGGTTGAGATCATAGGCTTAGAGTCAGGTGAAGCTAGATTCCCATCCTTACTTTGCATCTCATCAAATATGTGACTTGGAGCAAGAACCTCAGTTTCTCAAGCCGTCAAATGCGGCCAGTGCTCTCAGAGGGCAGCACGGAACCACACACGTACTAGTGGCTCAGTTCATGGTGACGATGAACACTGACCCTGTCAGAGCCGGATAAGAGACAGGTGCCCGCCGGATAAATGAGAGGCACCACCCATCCCAAAATATGTCCCCTGCCCCAGTCTCTCCTTCATATCTTTAAAAGTGCCATGCAGACTCTTTTTGTAGAAGATAGACAAGAGTCTCAAGGGCAAAGTGAGACCGTGAGTTTAGGGGGACGCGGTGTAAGGACAGTTAACAGCACAGCCTCACGGGGCCCATCAGCTCAGCATCCGAGGGCGTAGCAAGCACTGGGTGATGGTCTCTGCAATAATCTGAAGAGATGCCCAGTCCAAGAGTGGAGAGGAAAGAGAAGAAATGCACCACGGACCACACCACCATGGCCCAGGGAAAGACAACCTGTAAAGGCCTCCACTCCAGCAAGTTGAGGGGGTCGGGGTCGTAATCTTGCGTACTTGGCCAGGAGGGTTGGTTCATCTCCCTGCTTACATCAGCGTACCCTCCAGGGGTCATCTCATTCATCCCTCTGCCTCCAGGCCGGACTATTGACACCCCCCAGGGACACCGGGGGGCCTGCCCACTTTTAAGGTCTCAGCCCCTTTCCCTCTCCTGCCCATTTTAGACAGTGTACAAATATGTCTCAGAAATGATGTCAAAGCCACAGAACTTTCTGGTCATCCAAACATCCCGCACTGACCTTTGTCCCCTTCTTCCTTTCCCGCCATTCCCCACTCACCTGACTTGCATCTTCCGAGCTCCCACCCACTGAAGACCCTCTTAGCAGGAATTTAATTCACAGAGATGAGTTTTCAAACTTTTTTAAAAGAATGGCTGGGGTGTTTTTTTTGGGGGGGAGGGTTTGTTTGTTTGTTTGTTTGCTTACCTTTTCATGTTAAGGTAAAAAAAAAATCAGCTAATTTCAGACCAACAACCTATCTTTCTAAAATATTCCTTTACTGGACTTAAATCAACCAAATGCTTCATTTTAAATTTCCCAAACCAAACAACATGTGTGGATCCAGGCCCTAAGTTTCATATCCTTCTCCCAACCAGCTCAGCCCTGACGCAGAACACCAGGAAAACCAAACAAAGAGGAGAGGAAGGGTGGGCAGAACAAGGCTCCTCCCATCCTTTCCATCCCTTCAGGCAGATGGAGAGCTGCCCGATTTCCTTCAGGCCAAGCCTGAGACATTTGTGGTCCAGCCACATGGTAGATTATGATTTGGAGGCCAATGGGTCTGCAGAGGCTAGAACCCTCTGGTGGCTGCCCACACGTGGAGGGAAGCAGAAGTCCTTTCAAAAACAAATTGTAATATCAGATTAAAGCACCGATCAGCCAGCATCAGGGCTGTGCATAAAGAACCTTAGAAATCGTTTGTTCAAAAGATCCAGCTTTAGAAATCAACACGTAGATTTGGAGGCATAAAGCACCTTGACCAGCAGACAGCAGAGCGGGGCTCAGTCTGGCCAGACCTGGAATCCGACCGGTGCCGCCCCCCTCACCCTAGGCTGTTTCCCTGACGTCACTTTCCTCTATCACCGCCGCTGAGTCCCCAGGCAGCTAAGGAAAAAGTTCTGGGTCTCAATGGTGCTCACATCTGAAGTATCAAAAATAAGCAGAACCCAGATTGTGTCCCTCACCCACCTTCTCCCACTCAATAATAGCTAAATGAACTCAGCTGAAAGTTTCCAAAGAATTTCACTTTGGGGCCAAGCCCAGAGATGGAAACTTTTAGCCTGGGAAGGGAATTTAGCAGGAAGTGCAGCAAGTGGGAACAGAAGGGAGGAATTAGGAGGCAATGAGAGGGGCATCGTGGCTTCCACACATCCGGCCCTCGAGATCTGGCACCATGCCTGGTCCAACCTGTGATTTCCCCCCAAGTGGGGCATCCAGCTGCCGCATCACAGGCAAGTAAGTGGTGCCCTGGCAGGTCAGCACTGGCCTTCTTCCCATATGGCCTGGGTGGCAGGGTCTCTGACGTCTGTCCTGTGAACCTGGCCAGCTTGTCATTGCCCTGTCCCCTTTCTTTCAGAGCTATCCCTGAGCCCCAGAGCACAGTGACCACAGTCTTTCAGGCAAGAGGCCTATTAGAACTGCAGCTGAGGGAGCAGGGAGGATCTAGTAGAGAGATGACTGGCCCACCGGGGCCAAGGTCTTGTGGAGCTTGAGAAGCTGAGGGGCCCAAAAAGGGACTGGTGGGGGTTGCTGGTCCCCAGAGGAGAAGGGTGTAATTCTGAGGCCTAGAGGACTCCTGGATGGGGAGCCCTCTTGGCAGCCTAGGTTCCTGCGGGTCCCACTTGTCTTGGGAACCACAAAGCCAGAATGTAAAGGAATCTATTTTCTAAGGGAAACACATACTTATACATTCTGAGTAATTTCCCGTGGAACTAGGAAAGAATAAACACAACACCCCAAATGGTTTCAAGCAAAGAGAAGTGGGAGAAGAAAATACAGGGTGGGGGGAAACTCTCTCCTGCTTCCAAACCTCAGAAACAGCATGGAGGCTTTAGGGAGCTGGAGAGATGGAAAGGGATGGGGAGGGATGGGGAGGGATGGGACGTAGGAGGGCCAGGCGTGGGGGTGAGGTGCCCAGACCCAGGGCCCTGCTGGCTCCGCTTCTAAGAACTCCTCGCCCACCCTCAGAGAACTGACGACCTGCATCTCACACACAGAAGAGGGTTTGCAGCTAGAAGGAGAGAACATGGAATCACGTGTCATAAGCTCCAGGCCAGGTCTGAGAGCCAAGTGCATTGTGGGAGTTAGCCATCCAATGGTGTGCAGGCAGGATACAGGTGAGAGCAGGAGTCATGTGGCCATAGACTGGACCACAGAGTGGAGACTGGCCAAGGGCCATGGAAGGACAATTACTTGAGGTTGGGGGAGAGGGCGAGGATAGGGGTTGCAGATCGCAAGCCTGGTTCCAAAGAAACCTTGAAAGAGGAAATGGGTGGGTAGAGAACAGTGTACTGGTGGACAGGTTGATTTACTTTTCTAGGCTGGCTCAGTCCCCCAGTAAAACAATGTGTATACTATTGATTGCTAACGTCCCTTCCATACAAGTCCACATTAGACAGAGACAACTAGGGGGGGAGATTTACAAATTTGGGGGCAAGAGGTTCGGAACCTGGAGCATAGGTACCTGAAAGCCAAGAGCACTTGGAACAGCTAACAGTCCATTTGCTCCGCAGATCAGCCCCAGGGGGAACATCCTGGCTGGCAAGGAGTCCAAGTTATTGAAAGTTTGGCAGCTCCAGCATTCAAGCAGCTGGCCTGGATTTGCTCTAGCAGAAGATCCATATCATGTGGGGGTTTCCAGGACTCCACGTCCCCAAAGACCCCCATTCTGCCTGGGGACAGCCTAAGAGCTTGCATTTCCCCAGCCAGCAATGACTGACCTGCTCCATCTATACAGTCCATCACTGGTGACAAGTCCCCTGGCCTCTTCTACTTCATCAGACCCTCATGGCAGCCTGGAGAAGAGGGATGAATCCTCATTCCCACTTTACAGATGCCTAGCAGAACCAGGAGTGAGCCCATGTCTCATGCCTCCTTCCTCTCGTGCAGAGAAAGCACCACACAGGCCCGTGGATGGGTGTAATTGTGTCCAGGTTGTGACTGGTTAGGGGGCAGAATGCCAAGGACAGAGACTTGATTTTGTCCCCTGCATATCTCCCAACTCTCTTGCTCAGGTCCCAGTGGGAGGTGCTGGAGTTCAATGTCAAGAACATTAGGCTTCCTAAACCTCAGCTTCCTCGTCTATAATATTAGGGATTGCACCAGATTAGTAGTTTGTGATATGTTAGAATCAGATCCTTGCTTTCTCCCAAATAATCTTACTCCAAACCCTAACCTAAACACAAAGAAAGCTACGTCATTCCCAACGAACCCTCCCAGCAACCTGGCAGAGCTAAACGTTCATCAGACCCCATGCATTCCCTGAGGCACCTGCAAAGGGCCAAAGACAGTGCAGAAACAGTCTGAAACCCACTTCCTCCTTCCCCACAGGGACGCGAAAGGGGTGGGACTTCTCGAACCCTGACCTGGGCCTCTTCTTACATCTCCCTAAATGCTCAGCTACCATTAAAATACTGTCGACTCCCAAATTTTCATTTCAAGCCACAACAAATGCCTACCGAACACCCACCCTTGGCTGTCTGTTTTAGTTTTCTTCTGTTGTATAACAACGTGCCTCAAAATCTGAAGCTAAAAACAACAAACACTAATTATCTTACAGTTCCTGAGAGACAGGAATCCAGGAGCAGTGTAGCCTGGTGGTTCTGGCACAAGGTCTCTCATGTGGACGTCAGCTGGGGCTGTGGTCAGCCGAAGGCTTGACTGGGGCTGCAGGACCCGCTTCCAAGATGGCACACTCACATGGCTGTTGGCTGGGGGCCTCGGTACCTCACCACGTAGATGTTTCACAACGTGGCAGTCACTTCCCCCATTGTGAGTGACCCAAGGGGGGAGAATGAGGTGGAAACCACAATGCTTGTTATGACCCAGCCATTGTCCCTGTATTCCATTTATTAGAAGCAAGTTTCTAAATTTAGCCTCCAAGGAAAGAGAGAGGCATCAAGCCTCACCTCTTGGAAAAAAAAAAAGAATAGCAGAGAATTTGTAGACTGACTGACTTATTTATTCATTTATTTATTTATTTATAGGGGAAAGCAGGGAAAAAGAGAGGGAGAGAAACATCAATGTGTGGTTGCCTCTCACACACCCCCAGCTGAGGACCTGTCCCACAACCCAGACATGTGCCCTGACTAGGAATCAAACCTGTGACCCTTTGGTTCACAGACCAGCACTCAATCCACTGAGCCATACCACCCAGGGCATGGCCCTATTTTAAACCCAATGCACTGCCCAAGACCAGACTTATCTCCCCACAACCTGCTCCCATTCAGCTGATGCCTATTAGAGCAACTGGTAGCCACGAAGCACACAAGGAGCCTGGGACCCCTCCTCTTCTATGCTGACACCCCTTCATGTCTGATCCAACACCAAGTCTTCATGCTCACCTCCTAACATCTGGCTTCTATAGAGCAGCCAAAAGAGCTTTGCAAAATGTACTTTTGGTCACGTTCAACACCCACCCTGCACCACCAAGACTTAAAACAGCTTCCCATTGCTCTGAGGATGAAGAAAACGCCTCTGGCCATCACAGCCCTTGCGTTTGGCACCAGCCTCCTCTCAGGCAAGGTCCCCTCTCTGCTTTTCAGATAGTCCTTGAACTCACCATTCTCCTGCCCACCACAGGGCCTCTGCCATGCTGTCCCCCAACCTCCCTCCTACCACCTTCACCCGCCTTCCAGTCTCCAGTGCTCTTTTCCAAGGAAACACTCTCTGACCTCCGAACTTCCTTAGAACACACACAACAGTCCATGATTACTCGGTCAATCCTTCTGTCTCCTGCTTGGCACTACGCTCCATGCAGAGACCACACCGGCGCAGAGCTGGTTTTCAGAAACTCTACAAAACAAATAACTGGAACGTTCCTTCAGGTACTTGCAGCGAGGGGTCCAAGACCCAGGGACTGGCCAACAGAACTGGACTCACCTACCACAGCTCACCTCACCCTTCCACACCCACCCTGAAGGTGCTGCCTCTTCAGGTTGCCCTCTTAACTGGACCACCCCTGCACCCCGCATCCTGTATGAGCACAGACATACACTGGACCCCTCCGGGAGCACCGGAAAGGGGGCTTCCTGCCTCACTCTGGGACTGGCTCGGGCTCTCCACACCTCTAAGAAAGTGATGGATGGGTTTTCTCCACGACTTTCTTGCATGCCTGGCAAAGGCTTGTGTTTGCCTGGCTTTCTCAAGGCTCTAGTTCCTGGCAGTCCAAACCTCTGGCCTTCTCCTCAACTGCCCTCCCAGAAACTGGGGTCAGGAATCACAGTCACCCTCCCTTTGGTTTCCTTCTTTGCCCAACTTCAGCTGCATCTCAGGGACGCTTTCTCCCTCCAACTCTTCCACCCAGGCACTTTGAGAGGCAGCACAGGGCGGCACAAAGGGATCACCTCCCAGGTTTCTGACCAGCCTGATTATGGCCTTTTTTTAATCTGAGAAAATACTCTGACTCCCGCCTGCTTCCTGCAGGCTCAGCTTCTGCAATGATCTCCAAGTTACTCCTTTCATCTCTCTCCCCAGCCATTCTCTGATGCTGGTGACACCCTGTCTGTCACACAGAAGGGCTGCTCCTCCCTGGAAAGATGGTGCTACGGCTCCGAGCAGGGCACAAAAATCCTAGTCTGGCCCACAGCGAGAAGACAGCCCATCTCTCACTTGGTGTTCACACAGAGACCCTCAGTGTTGTCCGTGACCTCCACAACTGCCCTCTTCAGCCTCTCGTCCGCAAATCGAACTTCTTTTTGGGTCTCTCCACCCCCATGCCTGCTGCCGGTGTGCCTCCTGTTAGGATCCCGTGCGGTTTGTAACGTCTCAGCCTCTCCTGTTTCCACCACAAGAGTCACATGACTCCACCTGCAACTCACTGTCCCAAGTCCTAGAATCGTAACAGAAAGCCAAGAGAGAGAAGGAGTTTCAGCCACTTTTCCCTCCCCCAGGACAGCTTTGTGTGCCCTTGCAGCCACAGCCCCGAGGCCCCTCCCCAACTCTGCCTGAGGGCCTCCCTCCTGCCTGGGGCCTGTCCCGAGCCCCTGTCTCAGCACCCTGCGTTGAAACCAGCCCCACAGCCCAGGCCCAATCTCATTCTCACTCCTGTGCTTGCTCTAGGCCCTGCTGTCGGCTGGCAGGCATCCCTGGGCCACCTGATCTTCTGAAGGTCACCTGCTACAGAGCCCCAGGAGGTGGACTGAGGCCACCTGGTGTGACACCTGACTCCCTACCCTGATCCCCTGTCCACTCACCTGGACCAGGACCTTCTATCACTTGTCTTCCAGCCCAAACCGCCCTCCAGAACAGTCTACCTTCAGTTTTGTCTCTGCTTTCTTCCTCATTTACAAAGACCTCCCTTTGTTCCATACAGAGATATGACAGAAAATATTCCTCAAGATACCCCTCATCAAGCATTTCTAGGATCCCAGAATAAATGTGGAAGGGACTTTTAGCTCTTGCTATAAGATACAATGTTCCTTTTTTATATCCCTGTACTCAAATTACTTATTCATTTAATACACTATTTTTTTTTATCAAGGATGTAATCTGTGCCTGCCTTAATTTTGTGCACCAGGTTTGAAGCAATGAACAAAATAGACAGGAAGCCTCGACCTCATGGAGTTTGCAGCCCAGCACAGATGGAGCCAAAGTCCAAACAGAGAAGTCCCTCTGCCTGATCCCAAGGCCTCTCTGCTTACCAAGTGGAGTCAACCGCTCTAGGCCGCCATCTTGAATGCCAGAGAATCAAACCCCTGATTGCCTCCATTCAAGCTCAACTCCTGTTCTAGCTACAGCTTTCCACAGTTTTCCCTTCAGGGGAAGGACAACCATGGCCCCCTGGGGCTTTTCCAACATCTCTAACACTTTTCCTTCCCCCTTCTGGCAGCCTCCTCCTCTTCCTGGGTCAGAGTCACTAGTCAGAGCTGTTACCCAAGGGGAACATCTGTCTGTCCCCCCTCTGCTAACCCGCCCGCCTTCCGTTTTGTTTCATCAGCGCGGCTAGCCTTTGCTGCCCTCGCGGAGACTTTCTCCTCCCCAGGGGCTGCTGCTGGAGTCCACAATGACAGGGGAGCGAGCATTTCCCAGTCCTTCACCGGCCCTCAGCAGAGCTGGCCTGGGGCCCGTGCAAGCATCTCAGCAGATGAAGATCAACTTTCCTGGACCCAGCCTCTCTCTGGCTTTCCAGTGAAAAGCCCACAGCCTCCGCAAGCCGCTGGCATGGGCTCTGGAACGGGCATATGGGACAGTAAACAGGATGGTGTACGTCCCACAGCCTGCAGGCTCCCCGGCGCAAAAGCCTGGTCCATCTCACAGGAGTGGGCCTACACGTGCACTCTCCTGCACACGCAGACTCCACCTGGGCCCAGGTGTGAACTTGGGCAGCCCTGACTCCCAGGGCAGCTGAAAGAGTCCTGAGGGCTCTGAGGTCACGACAAGGGCTTGGACCTGCAATGACATCAGCCGCAATGCCACGTTCCATTGGCTCTTCCCTCCCACACTTCCTTCCCTCTCAGGTATGGCCTGACCCCTCCAGACCATAGGACCATGACGGGGACAATAAGAAATTTCACAATCCTTCCCTTTCCCCCAGTGCACACACTCAAAAAGAGAGTTGATCAGCCTCATAGGCCAAGCAATGGGCCAGATGCCAGCTCCCAGGTGAGTGGGTGGCTGAGGTCCACCTCGCCAGAGCTTGGACCTTCCTAGGCCCCTGAACAATGCCTGGGGCCCTCCAGACCCAGCTGTGGACCATCGCTAGCATCTAGCCACCCTCTGCAGGGGCTGACACCGCATGTGGGAGGCCAGGACAGACTGGACAGATAAGGGTTGCTCTCCCCGCCATTCACAAGAATGCCCTGAAAGTGAAAACAGCTGTGTCTAGACACAAACAGGCTGCTACTGCAATCTAAACGGACCCCTGACCCTGGGGTGGCAAACCTGAGCCCTGCAGAAGAAAGACTGCAGGAGGGTCACGTCTTCCCCGACCAGGTTTCCCCCACCCTGGTTAGAATGGTTTGGAAAGAAAGAGCATGGGTTAGTTCTGGTGCCAGCCAGCTCCGAGCCGCTCCCCAGAGGACCAAGAAACAGAAGCTAAGGAGAGAACAGCGGCTTCAGGAGACCAGCTCTGCTGAGAGGAGAAAGGGGGCAATAAATTAGTGATGATCCCACTGACCGTGGGATCCCAATGAGACTGGGAGCAGAAGCTGCCAGGACAGTGGGTGAAGGTGTTCAGAGGTCCCAACTGAAACAGCGGCGGCTAGAGCACTGGAGGCGCTTGTCAAGGAGGCAGGGAGGGATTAGGAGGAACCAGTGACTAGGCGTCATCTGTCCCATAGATCCATGCCGAAGAGATTACCACCTGGTCTGAGTGGGGAGAGATCCCAGCTTCCAGATTCCAGCGGGGGCAGGTGGGGGGTCGCGGCAGGGATGGTACGTGACTCTGGGAGTCCTGTCCTCCCCCCTCAGCAGAAAGGCCCGGCCACAGAAATGCAGGAAGGAGTGGGGGCCAGCTCAGGAGGAGAGAGGGTCCAGCCGGCCGTTGGCTTTTGCCCGTCATAGCTTAGGTCTTGAGCCTCAGCTGCTCCTGCCCCAGCAGACAGGCTGGTGTGGTGCCTCCCAGAACAGAAGTCATCACCCAGAGTGTAAGCAAGTGGAAGGGATGTGGGGCGAAACGGCCTCCTTCGCCTGTGATGGGGACGGGTGGGACAAGATCGGCATCCCTCGTGCCTCCCTGCACATGTTTTAACCAGACATTTTCTTTTATCTCTTTTGTTCATCTAGTGGGGCTCCATTTTAGCTTTGATTTAAAGAAAAGTTGAACAGCTAATGCAAATCTCTGGACCAGATGATGCCTGAGGACCCTTCCATCTCTGGTGTGTGCCATCTCACCTCTGCTGCCCTCCCAAGCAGCCCAGGTCCTGGAAGTCAGAGCCGACCCATTAAGGTCCTCCAGGGTCATCTCCATCCACCCTAACGACCACTTTCTGGCATCAACCCATCTTTGAGTGTTGGTGCAGGGCCCCCATACCTGCATCCCTGCCGTTGTCACAAGGGGAGCACACCCTCACGCCTCATGGGGCTTTCAGGATACCCCAGAGAGAGCCTGGCTGCTGAGGCTCATGGGAGCACAGCAGGATGCCAGGGGCACAGTCCTGGGGCCAAGTCTCACCTGCCCTCCCAGCAGAAGAGGACACCACCTGGTCCTGAGCCCCAGCTGATGCCCAGGGACTGGGCGAGGGGGTCTCTACTTCTCTTCGGCTATAAAAATGAGGGAT
The DNA here is from genome assembly GCA_004027475.1 of Anoura caudifer. Taxonomy (NCBI): domain Eukaryota; kingdom Metazoa; phylum Chordata; class Mammalia; order Chiroptera; family Phyllostomidae; genus Anoura; species Anoura caudifer. Next base: position 246,391 of record PVKU01001837.1, on the reverse strand, counting down.
TTGGGTTAGCAACATTCCCCCAGAATACAATCAGAGGAACTTTAATCCCTTTAGAGACTCCACAGAAAGAGGTTTCTCTGGACAAAGAGTCCTGAGAAATGCTGCCACTATACCAATCCCCTTGGATCTTCCAGTTATTTATAGGGTATCAAAGGCTTTGAAGATCCTACAGTGTGTGGGGGTGAACCTGGATTTTATGCTAAGTGAAATAAGCCAATCAGAGAAAGACAAATACCATATGACCTCACTTACATGTGGGATCTAATGAACAAATAAACTGATGAACAAATAGCACCAGAGGCCTGGATATGTGGAACAGACAGATCCCCGAGGGGAGGAGGGCGAGGGAACTGGAAGAGATTAGCCAAAGGACATACATGCATGCGTGCGTAAGCCATGGACACAGACAACAACGTCGTAAAGGCCTCAGGGGGTGGGGGGAGTGGGCGGAAGAGGGAAGGGGGAGTGGGGGACATCTGTAATGGTGTCAAAATTTTTTTTAATTAAAAGAAGATCCTACAGTGCAGAGAAATGAAAAGGCATTTTAGCCTCCAGCGACGCTTTCTGTTGGCTTCCACGCAGAGGTTCCGATCTTTATCTCAAACCCTTGGGTAAGGCACGCTCATTAGCCCCATTTTGTAGAAAAGGAAACTGAGGCACAGGTGTTTCGGATATTAAGTGGCAGAGCTAGGTAGTCTGGCTCCGAGACGGAACTCGCAGGTGGCCGGACCGGACCGTGAAGTGGGATCAATGTGGCCAGCAAGCACACTGCCACCTGGAGTCAGCTCTCTGTTCCCCCAGCTGGAGACACGGGGCTTCAGGGGAAAGGTGAGGCTCTGCCAGCGCTCCAGACCTGAACAGTCCCTGATCGCGTCCTAGTGGTCAGGCTCTGGGGCAGCCTGCGCGGGAGAGCAGTTCGGGGACAGGCCGTATCGGCACCCCTCACGTTAGATCCCCCCCCCCCCCCGCGGGTGACTGCGGCATCCCCTTGCTCGGCATGTGGCTCACGAAGGCTGTACGGACGTGAAGCAAAGACCAAAACGCAAAAGCCCCTTTGAGGACGAATACCCTGGACGAGGACGGGGGTGCAAATCCAAAGACGAAAAGTTCCACCTTCAGGGCTCTGGTCAGCCTGCCCAGAGCTGGGCTGGCTGGGCTGAAGCCAGGGTCAAGGGGTCACATAAGTGGTTTGGGGCAACACGCTGGTGGAAGGGAGGGAGCATGTGCAGGGTCAGTCTGGGTCCTCAGTGAGCAGCTGGGCTCCCTTCCCCCTCTCCAGATTCAGCCTCTGAGTCCAGAAGCCTGTCGCCCCAGGAAGGTGGCCAAGACCCCCCAGGCTCCTGCTTGGCCTTCCTCCTCACCTGAGCCAAGCTGGAATCCAGAGGGAGAGGAGGACTTACCCGTCCTCTGTGGGACTTCCTCTCACTGCGCAGGGGCACTGGCATCCTCAGCTTGAGGGTTCCAGCCTGCCCCAGGTCTGGGGGCCTCATTCTCATCACCTTCCTCTTCTTCTTGCAAAGCTTATCTCAGTAATAAGCTTTAGTACTGAGAAGCTTAGTAATGGTGGGGCCTCCTCTCTTAGTAATGGTGGCACGCGCGCGCGCGCTCTCTCTCTCTCTCTCATTTAATGGACCCTCTCACAGTGAGGCAAGCATCTCATTGGTCTCACAGGTCCTCCTGTCCACAGTTTCTAATGCTGTGTCCCAGGACATTAACAGGTGTTTCTTGACAAGTGTCCCAGGTTCAAACCCAACCTTTGGGAGGCTCTGGGCCAAAGGCTCTGGGCTCTGAGGCGGTGATGCGCGTGGGCTCTGCAGATGGATGTCTGTGCAGCACTGGGCTCCACCCTTCCCTTCTCTGTGCCTTACTGTGCTTAATCTTGTCAAAGGAAAACGATAATCACTGAACCTTCCTTGTAAGTTCACTGTGTGCATTAAATAAGACGCACAGGAAGTCACTTAGTGCGTAGCTCTCAATATTGGCTCTTACCATCTTTCTGATGTGAGGCAAAGGGAGGCCCCTGTGGTCCCCAGGAAAACGACAGCACCACTGGCAGACACTCAGCCTTTGTGGTCTGGCCCACAGACTCGGGGCATGGTGGGAACTTCAGGCAGGCGACAGAGAAGTGTGGTCACATCACCAGCTGAGGGGAGACTCCATGGCAGACCCTTCACCATCCCATTTCGCGGGTGAGCAAACTGGTCCCAGCACTGGGACCTTTAGGTGTTTAGTGCCAAGGCCAGTGATCTTGGTTCCTCAGCAAGCCAACTTGGAGTTCAGCAGAAATCACCAGGGGGTGCCAGGGAGCCTGACCAGAGAGGGAAGCAGGAGGGATGCGGAACACCCCTCCTCCACGACCCATCCTGCAGGGGAGCCCCTGCCTGGGTGCCAGCCCTCAGCACTGACCAGTCCTACAATTGTCCCAGCTTTGGGTTTTGCCGAATTCTGCCTCTCCCTGTATCCATCCCCCTGGAAAGCCATCACTGGCCGGCCTCTCCCAAGCCTCTGTTTACAAAATTATAAGCTTCCTTTGTCCCCAGCCTCTTCTGGTTACAATAATACTCCTCGGCTCTTGGGAGCTCTCAGGGGCATGGAAAATGTGACTTCACTCCTCAAGGATTTTCTGCCTTAGCAAAATGGCATTGGAGAAAGAAAAAGGAAAAAGAACATTTCTGTCCATCCTAGGTAGAAAAGGCACCAGCTCTCCTGACCCCAAGCCCAGGGTCAGGACCAGGGGCCCCAGAGGGTCCAGGCAAGACAGACAAGTAACCCTCATTGTCCCCACAGACTGGGTGGCTCTAAGGGGAGCGGGGAGGGAAAGGTCCACTGGGGGAAAGTGTCCAAGACAGAAAACAAACTCCGCCTGCCTTCCCATTCCTGATTAGACTAATTTATTATTTCAGCGTTTAGTAATCTGTGCAATTACTCACGCGCCCTGAGTTCTTTAAGAAGGGCTCTGGAGTCGGGCCACGGGGGTGACTACGCTGGCTCTGCCACTTGCTTGCTTCTTTACTTTGGGCGATAAACCACTTCTCCAAGACTCAGTTTCCTCGCCTGGAAAACGGTAACCATATAGTACCGACCTCACAGGGCTGCTGCGAGGACTCGTGAGATGACACACACTAAGAGCGTGGAAGCATACCCAGCGGGTGGTAAGCTCTCAATAAATGGTGGCTAGTATTGCTGTCACTCATTCCAGCCAATCTTGGCCGAGAAGATCTACGGTCTCAAGGTACCCGCAGTCTGGAGAGCAGGCCCGGGCTCTCCTTGCCACGCCCACTGCGTTAGGCGGTGAGCGTCAGGCCAGACCGAGATTGGCTTTCGGCAGGAAAGGAGAGGAGGGCATTGCTGCGGTCTCTATGAGGGAGCTAGGGGAAATTCAGAAGCAGCAACTCTAAACCATCTCCACAATTTCAGGTGTGCAAGAAATGTCATATCTAAAAATGTCTTTGAATCAAGTTAGATCCATCTCTGAGGCCTCATCCCACCCAGAGGCAAGAAATTCAGCTTCAGTCACCGGAAGGGGAGCCCACGTGGTCACCGGCCACTTGTCCCCACTGTTTTACTTCTGTGAGCCCTGGTCCAAGGCCACGCGGTCCCCAGGATGCCAGGGGCTTCCTGAGCCAACTAGCATAAGAGAAGCCCTGTCCCGGACAGGTGAGGCAGTCCCCTCGGAGGCCCTGCCCACCTCGGGCACTGCCAGAGGAAGGGGCCTCAGGGGCTTGTCCTCCAAAGTGCTTGCCTCTCAAGGAACTCAAGCTTCCAGGGGAAGGGAAGGGGAGGGGAGGGGAGGGGAGGGGGAAGAGAAGAAGAAAAGGAAAGGAAAAGAAAAGAAAGGAAAAGAAAAGAAAAGAAAAAGAAAAGGAAAAAGAAAAAAGACTGGTCTCTGTAAGCAGTTCCTGCTCTGCATCGTGCAGCATCTGCCTCCAGAAGCAGAGGCTCCCAAAGGAGCAGGCGTCCACATGGGAGCTGGGGGCAGTGCAGGGGAAACACAGGGAGATCAGTGGGTGACCTGGCTCCCCTCCAAGGAGATGACTTCCAGGTGACATGACCTCTGCACCCCTCCTTTCCCCCGCACCCCAGGCAGAGGAGTAGCATCGCTTGGTACTATTTCAGGCGCTCAACCCTCAGCTTCTCTGACTGCCTGCACTCCTGCTGTCCCCTCAGCACAGATGTCCTGGAAAGGGATTAGTTGACCTATCACTGTGACCTCATGGAGGTCAGGGTGACCAGCAGAGTGAGCTTTGAAAGGGAAGCAGTGCTGATTCAGGAAAGGAACTTGGAATTTTTTTAGGACCTACTATGTACTGGCTAGTTCCACAAACATCCTCCCTGTTTCTCCCTGTTGATGATAAGGAAGCAAAGGACGTACGTACAGGGAGAAGGTCAAGGTCACAGGGACACAGTATAAGAGAACCGAGACCAGAACACTCAACCAGTATTGAACAGCAATAGTAACAACGCCGTGACTTACATCATTGTAACTATTCCCACTTTACAGATGAGACTCTGAGGGGCAGCAACTACACGACCAGTGAGGGGATCGGGAAGGTTGACCCTGACACCTGAGCTCTCAGCCCTTCATACCCCCAGCCCCAGGTGAGGGGCCCTTGGTTGGAAAGTCCCAACATTCTGAGAATTACTGGTGGGACCAGATTCCTATAAGTGAGTTGAGAAGCAGCATCCCAGGGCCTTAGTGCCTTTGCGTGGGACTGACAGACTCAGCTTATTTTGAAATAAAACTTTTATTGAAATGAAAATACAGATTTTTTTTTTTTTAATCAAAGCAGTGTGTTGAAGAACAAAAAACAATAAACTTCTCCATTCCTCTCTCTCCTCCCTACCTGGGTCCCTGCCTCAAATCAATGGCCTGGAACCCTTTTTTTTTTTTTTTTTTTTTTAAATAAGCAGAGAGATTTCTAAAGAGGTGACCCAGTGGTGCCGAGCCACAAAGGAACACAGACTGTCAGAATGGAAAGACCTCTTCTTTGGACGGAAAGGAAAACCGAGGTCCACATGACAGGAGGGACTTGTCCAGGGTCAGGCACTGGGGACATACCGGGGCACGAGCAAATGTGCTCACACGTAGGCCATGCACACTGCGGCTCTGGCCTGCACAGTCCACACGTGCCCTCCTGCACGTCCGCACCCCCTCGCCCTCTCCTGGAGCCCACCCCTCACCCTTCGCGGCCTCTAGTTCTGTTCGCATGTGGGTAAAGACTGCCCCCTGGTGGGCGTGAGAGCCAACTCAAGAACTGCAGGCCAGGCATCCTAAGCTCTTATCAGGCCCTCCTAGAATAAGCCGGGATCCTGGGGCCAGGCTGTTCTGGGAACAGACTTCCAACATTGTAGGTCAGGAGTCTTAGGACTAGGGAAAAAAATAAAAGAGAGACTGTGCTGCAGGTCAGGTTTCCCAGGAGACAGACTCCAAGGTGGAGGAGAGTAAACAGGAAGTTGACTGGGGAGTGCTCTAGGGATCCACACCTGTGCGGTGGGGGTGGGGGAGGGGAGGACTGAGCTTTGGCGCAGTCACCTGAAAGGCCTCTGACCAGCTGACCCTGCGGGAGCACTGAAGCTGGGCTAGCCCCCTTCAGGAGGGCTACCAGATGAAGCAAATAAAAATATAGGATGCCAATTAAACTGCAGTTTCGGATAAACAGTAATTTTTCAGTCTAAGCACGTCCCACATAAGCGAGGAGGGTGTCTGGCAGAGGGGTGGGAATCGGTGGCAGCAGGGAAAGAGACTGGTCACAGAGACAGGGGGTTCAAATAGGGAGTATGGACAATGGGAGCCCAGCTGCTCACTATCAGAGACATGAATCGAAATATAGGAAGAGAGAAAACGAGAATAAACCCTGTGGCCTTAGAGATATTGATATAAGCTCAGCTTGCACTGTACAGAGATAAAAATAAACACAGATGTAAATGTGTTTACTTGTGTTTGACTGCTGACACCATGTGTGAATATGCATGTGTGGGTGTATAAATGCATCTATATGTGCACATATTTTGTTTATTTGAATACTGTTAGAAGATTAACTGAGACACATTACAATTTTCAAAAGTTTATTTGAGCACACAGCAATTCAAAGTGGGCGGCACCAAACTGAAAGTGGTCAGGAGCCGCCCACCGGCAGGGGCTGGGGAGAGGTTTTTACAGAGCAGGTGTCAGCTCTTTGATTGGCTACAGTTGCCTTACTCGGGGAAGCGTAGTTGGCTGTTTGTGATTGGTTGTTCTTAAGTTTCATTGTCTCAGTTCCGTGCATTGACCCTGGCTTCAGTTTTGGTTTGCTTGCGCAGTTTAACAAAGCAGTAGAGACCCCTATATTTTTTAGAGGCTATTCATTTAATTACTCTAACTGTGTAGGTACACAGAGTGCCTACCTCCACTGAGAAGGCTTGGGAGCAGCGACACCCCAATGACGGCGAGCATATGCAGCGGTTTCTGAGTACAGTTCTGTAGTGAAGGGAAGCAGCGCTCCTGGCAGAAACGGCCACTTCTAAGATGACAGCATAAAAAAACAGTGTCCACCACTAGGTGGCAGCTTCCAACCTCCCACCGCCCTGGGCGTGCCTCACCTCCTGTGTAAAGCTTTGGACTGATTGTCGAGGCATCCGTTTCAAAGGTCCCTCTCCGCTAAACAGCTGTATGACACAGCTACTCACCGTGAAAACTAGTTGACGTACAAAGCAGCAGAAAAATGTGACCCCTTCTCAAGGGAAAAGACAAGCAACTGGAGGTCTATCCTAAGAAAGACTAGGTATCAGGCAAGGACTCTAACGCTGTTGTTACAACTTTGCTCAGCTGGGTGTATGAGAATCTTCTCCAAATAAATAAATTTTAAAAAAAAAGAGAAATTTTAGCAGAGAAATAAAAATCAATAAACCACAAAGAAATTGTATCTGAAAAATTCGTTATCTGAAATAGAAAATTCACTTGATGGGCTTGACTACAGAATAGAGGCCACAGGGGAAAGAATCAGTGAACCTGAGGAAATCAGCCAATCTGAAGATGAAGGGAAGGGGAATAGGAAAATAAGGAGTAGCTCCATGTAGAACAATTTCGAAAGGTCTAACAGGTAGTGCTGGAATTCCCAAAGGGAAAGAGAGAGAGAATGGAGCAGAAAAACTATTTTTTAAAATATGTTTGAAAACTCCCCAGATTGGGTGGAAGACATGCATATGTAGATGCAAGAAGTACAGCAAACACCCAACAAGGTAAATTCAAATAAAACTATTTCTGGTTACGTCGACACCAAAAAGAGAAAGTCCTGCAAGGAGCTAGAGAAACGTGACGTGTTACGTTTTCACTCGGACGACAACAGTGCGATGAGAGACTCCCGGATGCCGTGGGGGCCGGAAACCAGGGAACGCCGCGGTGAAAGCACGAACGTGCAATGCCACCAACCCAGAATTCCGCATCCAGTGAAAAGAAATTTCAAAATTGAAAGCAAACTACATTTTCAGATAAAAGCAACAGATTTTATTGACAAAAGATCCGCATTACAAGGAATGCTGAAGTCAGTTCTTCTGGCCAACAGGACACCAGAGAAAAATGTACATGTTTAGGGATGAATGAAGAGCATCAGAAATCGTGAGTAACTGAGTAAAAATATATGAATATAAATTTCAAATATACATGAAGAATTATGAAATTGTCTTGTGGGGCTTCCAGTGAGTGTGGAGATAAGAGATATGACTGTAATGTAAAGTGGGTGAGGCTGTATGTCGAACTCTATGGTTGCAAGTCTCCTATATTTCATGTGATGTGGCACAAGTGTAGTCTTAAATCCCTGAGAAAACTTAAGGATGTATCCTTAGAGCAACGACAAAAAAAATCAAAGCAGTATAGGTAAAAAAAATTGATAGATAAATAAAAATGAATCCCAAAAATTGCTCAAGCAGTCCAGAAGAAAGCAGAAAAGAAGGAACAGAGGAACAAAAAAAATGAGGGGTGAGATAAACAGAAAACAAATTTTAAAATAGTAGACCTAAGTCCAAACACACCAATAATTACATTAAACATTAACGGCCTTCTGTGGTCTGAACATTTGTGCCCCACCCCAAATTCCTATCTTGGAGTCGAAATGTCCGATGCAGTTGTATCGGAAGGTAGGGCCTCTGGGAGGTGAGATCATGAGGATGAAGCTCCCGCGAGTGGAATGAGGGTTCCTTCCTGAAGAGAGAACCCTCAGAGCTCCCTGTCTCTTCCACCACATGAGGACTGTCTGTGAACCAAGAAGAGGGCCCTCGCTAGACCACAGCCGTGCCGAGGCTTTGATCTTGAACTTCCTGGCCTTCGGAGCTGTCGGAGATAAATTTCTGTCTTTTATATGCTACTCAGTCTGTGGTATTTTGCTATCTCAGCCTGAACAGACCAAGACATGACCTAAGCATTTAAACAGAAGGACAGAAGGTAAATTTAATCACAATATGACCTAACACACTTGAAATATAAATACAGGAATAAGCTGAAATTAAATTAAGGGGAAAAGATATATATGCAGAACCATAGAAGGAGAGCATCTCACATCAGTGCTGAGAGGCCAGGCTTTCCATTGCAACCAGAACTTGCTTTGAACCCAGAAAAAGGCAATGATGTTCTTAGAAACACAAAGAACCAATCATGTTCTTTCCAATCCATGTTACTCCCCTGTATTAGCCAACCATTTACGCTGACAAATGATGACGTAGAACAGGGGTGTCCAACCCGCAGCCCTCGGTTCACCTGCGGCCCAGGATGGCTATGAATGTGGCCCAACACAAAATCACAAAATACTTAAATTTACTTAAAACATTATGAGATGTGTTTGTTTTCGTTAGTGGTTGTGTATTTAGTGTGTGGCCCAAGACAGCTCTTCTTCTTCCAGGGTGGCCCAGAGAGGCCAAAAGGTTGGACACCCCTGAGAGAGATGACAGATGAGTCCCTCAAAGGCATTTATTACTTCCGTTACTGTGTTTTCTATCTCTTGCCTCTCCTTTTGATTTTTCCTGTAGTTTCCCACTTGATTTTGAAGTGACCTCTCTCTCATCCATGCAACAAGTTGGATGAATCTCAAAAACATATCGCTAGTGCGAGTGGCCAAACTCCAAAGGCCATGGAGTTTATGATCCCATTTACCTGACATTCTGGGAAAGGCCAAACTCGAAAGACAGAGAGCAGGTCAGTGGCTGCCAGGTATCAGAGGTGAGAGGGGAGGACTGACTACAAAAAGAAGCAAGAGAACTTTGGGGCTGATGAAAATAAGATACATGATAGTACTAAAGCATACACATTTGTGAAAACTCATAGACCTATAGACCTAAAACAGTGAGTTTCACTACATGTAAATTATATACCAATAAACCCTATTTTTTAAGAAGCATAATGAAATGCCTGCCATTACAGAGACTCAAGAAGAGCTAAAATTTAAGAGACTGCCAGTATTAAGCCTTGGTGAAGGTGAAGAGCAACGGGAATCCTTTTGCATAACATTGGTAAAAATGTAGATTTCTGCAAGAATTTTAGAAAATTATTTGACAATATCAACTATAGTAGAACGTAAGGATGCTCCATGACCTGGCCACTCCATCACTAGGTCTATACGCCCACCAAAAAAAAGTGCAAGCATGAACACCAGGAGACACGTACAAAAAACTGTTTGTGGAGCTTTATTCATCATAGCCAAAAACTGGAAACACCACCATATAATGGATGACTCATTAATGCGACATGTTTACACATTGGTGTTTTGCACACTTAACTGAATGTATTTTACTCTTTGCTTTCCTTGACAAAAGCACCCTCCCTAGCACGGTATGCAAGGCCCTTTACACCCGGCCCTGCCCACCTCCTCAGCCTCATCGCCTGCTTACAGCCCCTGCCCCCAACACACTGGCCCAGCTACCGGGGCCTCTCATCCTCCATGCCTTCGCACACCCTGTTCCCTCTGCCTGGATATTCTTTCACATGTCTCACTTTATGTCCTTTTTCTGCCTGGAAATCTCCAGCTTCTGCTTCGAAACCCAAGTCAGAGATCATCTCCTTCCAGAAGCCTTCTTTAAATTCCCCCTTCGCACACGCTTCCCCCCACAAGGCTGCAGTAGGCACTTCTGTGTTCTCATGACACTTCACGATTTAGGTGAGGGTTTGTCCCCCTCAGACTGTGGGCGCATTGGGCTGCCTCGTTCTGGTTGTAAGGAGATGTCTCGCGTATTCTAGGGTATGTTTAGCATTGGTTCCCAGCCTAGATGCACTCCTAGATGCCAGCAGCATCCTTCCCCTCGGCTGTGACAGATGTCATCTGGGCAGGCAAAGCCACCCCTGGTGGAGAGCCACCACCACTCTGGGGCTTCGGAGGACCAATAAACAACGACTCCTTTCCACACCTGAGTTCAGAAACAATGGAGAGATTGACCGAAGTCGGAAGGTGAAAATCAAGACATTAGTGACAGAGCTGATTGGAGAATGTGACTTTAGATCTGTAGCCACCAGAACTTGCTCCTACATCACTCAGAATGAGCCCTCCCATCCAAGAGACAAACAGGGCTAAACACCCACAGTCCCCTGCACAGGGCAGGCTCCTGGCCACCTGGCAGAGAGGAGATAGGAATACAAGCATCCTGAGGACCTGCTGGATCCGAGGGGGCAGATAGCAAGCAGAAGGCGCTGGACTGCTGACTGCATTTCCCCTCCCAAAGTTTCCAATACGGTGATCCCCTCCTCCGACATGAAAAGGCTGCAAATGATGAGGAGAGAGGCCAGGATGTTGCTCAGAAACCCCTCCGAGATGCCCCTAACACTGTGCCCCTCCACCCTGGAGATGAATGCAGCCTTGTCTCTTGTCTGCATCCTGCATAGACTGTGCAGGGCATGGGCGAGGTCCAACTCACCTCTGCATCCTCCCTGGTGAGCCCAGGGCCTGGCTCACACCAGGAGCTCAGTATCCGTCCTTTTGTTCTTCTAGTCCCTGCCCTTGCTGGGACCCCTAGGGCACCAAAGTACCTCGGAGCAAACCACACTCACAGCATTGAATTCTGAAAGACGCTGCTCTGTCTCCCACATACCCTGCCCCTGGACACGCTCGACAAGGAGCCTGACACATAGCAGGAGCTCAAAAATGCTCTACCAACTGGGGCATATGGCTGTATTCGGCATTTCCTCTGGTCTTCCTGCCTAGGCTTTGCAGTACTGCCACGGTGCCACAAGAGGGCGACATCACCTTTCCAATGTCTCTACAGCCTCCATCCTGAAAACCAGCTCCTGCCACAGAACCAGGGCAGAGGTAGGAAGGTGGCAATGGTAGGAAGGAGGGAGAGGATCCTGGGCCAGGTGACTGGCCTCACTGGCCACAGCTGGATGTCTGGCTGACACAGACTCTACACCATGCCTCTCTGTGTCTTCTTCCCTCTTTCCCAACATTCCCTTGAGGTAGTTCTCTCCTATTGAGCTCAAGGAGCATCTCAGCCCCTCAGAGTCAGGGGCAGTAACCCCTCCCTGCAGCGCTGCCTTGGAGCTCCCTCACCTCTGGTCTGGGCAGGAGGCCCCCACACTGACCTTCAAGCTTCCCAGAACTGCCCCCTCTTCAAGGCAGTCACTGCTACCCTCTGGTCCTGGGTCCTGTCACCTGTGGCCAGGCCCTGGATTCTTCCCAAATGCATGATGGAGACCATGCTGGTTCTTGTCAGCCTCTTGATGGCTATTCTAGAATTTTCTGTCCCTGGATCTTTGGACCAGCCAGACTCTAAGAGGTCAAGTGACCTGTGGGAAGCCCCTTTGCCTCTCTGAGCTCAGCTACCTTGTTTTCAAGGGGCATGGCAAGAGGAGCTGGTCCCCAGGTGTCAGGATCCCTGAACCACCTCTCTGAGGCCTGTGCCTGCGACCTCTCTCCCTCTTGTCTTGGTCTCCTCTGATCTCACAAAAAACTTTTGCTTCCCCAGGAGCCTACCCTCAGTAGGTTCATGCCTCCAGCCCACCTACCCCTTTCTAAATAAGACCATGGTCTTTAGAAGCAGATAGATATGAGGTCAAATCCTTTTTGCCAGCTTCCATGAGCCTAATTGTCACCTTCTCTGAGCCTGGGTTTGCTTATCTGTGAAATGGGGATAAAAATGACCTCACTGAGTTTATTGTAAATGAGATCTTCTGCATCTCACACAAGGCCCAGCACATTGTAGGCAGTCAATAAACGTTACTTCCCTCCCGATAACCCACACAAGCCACAGGCTAGATATCCTACATATAAAACCACTAATATTCACAAAACTTTGTCACGAAGTTATTACTCTCCTACTTTATAGACAAAGAAACTGAGGCACCAAGAGGTCAGATAACTATTCTGGGAACACGAGGCCCAGATCAGAAGGCCTTGAAGACTACGCCTCCCCCACCATGTGCTCTGACTCCATGTTTTGCACACAGGTGAAAGGAGAACATTTTTTCATCTTTGTTTTCCACTTGCAGTGCAGAAGTACCCACCCTCACTCCTCTTCGGGGAAATGAGGCCTATTCACAGATTTATTTTTATTTTCAATCAGATGCAGCTTCTCTTTCCTAAAGACCAGGAGGCAGTTTGGTGAGAACAAAGGCCTGAGAGTCCTTGAGAGAAACATGGATGCTCATTTTCACTCTCTTCATGGGGGTCACTGACTTGCAAGAAAAGAGAAGTACACTCACCAAGCCCGGGGATACAGATGCCGACATTCCCGGCTCTCAGGCCCAGATCCCCAGGACGGGAAGCAGCCGTTTCCCATCTCAGTAGGGGCAGGAGCCTCCGAGAATGTGCTCACAGGGTGAGCAGCATGGGACTTCCGGGGGCCGGGGCCTTTTCTACAGGGCCATTGGGACTGTGGGAGGGAGGCTCACCTGCCCTGCCAGCGTGACAGAGAGGGTGAACAGCAGGCCTGCATCAGGGAGTAGACAGGTCTGCCTTGCAGACCCAGGGACTGGGAACATAGGATAGGCCATACAGGGTGGCAAAAAAAACAACACCCGGAGATGTTGTCTGTCCCAGAGGCCCACGCTAAAGAAGGGGCCACAGAGTTTGAGAGGGGAATTCTCTTGGTTAGCCCCTAATGTGCCCAAATGTCTCAGCTGCTTGTCCAGTGCCCCTTCTACTGAGCCACACCCTGGGCTCAGGGCCTCACCCACTGCTGCCACCACTGGCCACCTGCAGGTCCTTGAGGAGCTCTGGACCTGCTCCAATCCACCAGAAAGGGTGATTGATGAACGGAACAGAGGCCGCCAGGTCTCTATCCCGAGACTCCCCTGGAGCTTTTAATAAACAGCCTGCCTCTAAGTGCCAATTACTCTCAGATTCCAGCTCACGATTAGCTGTGTCTCTCAGGCTCTTAGAGGTTGGCTCCGCCAGCTGCCCACTATGACCTCTTCCAGAAGGCACAAGTGCCTGCGGTGCCCACCAACGGCCACTGGAGGGAGCCATAGGCCCGTGCCTGCACTGGGAAGCCTTGTCTCCTGTGGAGCTTAGGCTGGAGTGGAAAACCACAGATCACGGAACCCCAGCTCTGTGTGGATTTCCAAAGTCCTCCCTGAGCTCTCTCCCCCACGCCACCACCCCACCACCATCCCACGCCTAGGCGCTTCCTGTCGTCCGAGGTCCCTGCAAAGGGAGGTGCCCCTGGGCTCCCTCCTCCATGAAGGACCACTGTCATCGACTGCAGCCTGTCAACAGGCGACTCTGTTGGGTGGGAACCAGGATGCGGCCTGGGAGACAGAAGAAGCGCAGTGATGGGAACCGAGGGCACAGACACCAGGGAAGGAAGAGAGACAGCGCAGCAGGCTGGGGAAAGGCGGAGGAGTGAAACAGGGGAGGTGTGCATCGGCCTCCTCTGGGCAGCCCCCTGTGGGTCCCGGACACCCGCCAGATGAGAGACAGACGCCCCCTCCACTGTCTGCTCCCTGCCTGCCTTGTTTACCAGCCGGTCAGTCTCCTCAACACCAGTCCAGTATTTGGGTTGTCAGAGGCCGGCCGGGAGCCTCCGCAGCAGGAAGTGGAGGAGAGGAGGCGTAAGAGGCTGTAATGTAACACCCCCGCACACAAAGGCCAGGGCTGCGCTCTCACCTGATTTTCACCTCTCTTATCTCCAGCTGGGATAGAGTTCGGCTGGTCTGAGTCTTCTGAAGGATTGTCATTCAGAGAAGGCTCCTCCCTCCCCAGCTGACACCTGCTGATACGGCTGCAGGAAAGATCAGGGTGCGGTGTCAGACAGCTTCTGGGAGGCCCCGCAAGGGGGCTTCCGATTTCCGGGACAGATCCCCTTCTTTCCCAGTCTCTGCCTTCCCCATCCCCGTTTTATGCAGGGGAGACAGAGTCCAAGGTGACCACCTGAAAACAGAGGGGAAAGCTCAGGAGGAAAAGCCGGGGTGGGTAGCAGTCAGGTTTGGGAAGAGCTGTCCAAACTTGCTGTCTCTCTGCACTTCCTGTTCGGTCATCCAGTCTCCGACTCCACAAAAATCGTGAGCCAAATACCGCTAAGCCACTTCCTCACCCTCCCCTCCGCCCACCCTACTGTCATTCTTTTCCCAAAGGAAAAGACCAGAGGAGCTCCTCATGGTCAAACCCAAGGACTTTCTCCTAGAGCTCATGCAACTTGATTCTAAGAAGGTGGCTGGACTGCTGACCAACCATTTCCTCCTTCTACAAGTTGTCATTCCACTTGCTAAGACACCAGACCTTCCAGGTTGTCCTCCCTCCTTTGTGGGAGCCCTGCCTTCTCCACAGGACCCTCTCCCTGTGCCCCCCTCCTCCCGACACACTGCTGTTCCCCTGGTCCCAGGACCCTCCTCACCCCACGGTGCCTTCAAACCAGGCTGGATCCAAACCCGAAAAAATACAAGCTTCCTGTGATTCAACTTACCTTCGATGCCTCATAAGCCTCTCCACCGAAGTAGCGAGAAACTTGAAGTTGTGTCCTCTACGCGGAGCTCCAGTGCCCGAGGTCACCCCTGAGGTGTCCATCATCTGGTCTACATGGCCCCGGGAGTTACGCTGTTCTCTCTGCAGTTTCTGGGCCACACAGGGTCCCCTGCCCCGTGGCCCCAGTCCCTGTTCTCTGTGCTGAGGCATGAGACCATCCTTCTCCTGTGTCTTGTTACCTCTGTGAGATACTGCTGAGAAGCCCATGCAGCCACCCCAGACCCCAGACCCCAGATCCAGCCTTTTCTCCTCTCTCCAGTCCAGGGAGGAGCTTGGACTTCGCTGGCTGGAGTCAGACCTCGGCCTGGGCCAGCCTGCTATATAACCGGGAGGAAGCGGTCCAGCACCTCCACACACAGATGCGGCCACCAAGCCATGCCTGCACATCAAGTCCTTCCCATGAAGAGCCCAACCACTGGGCTGTGCAGCTCCCTGACGTGGCACCTACTATAACCCCCGAATCTTCCAGCCCCAGTCCTTCGCTTCTAATCGCCCATTTCCACCTGGAAGTCCCACAGCTCCTCCTCTCAACCTGCCCGACTCCGGACTCCCCGTCTGCTGCCCAAACCAACATTTCTCAACTCAGGGTGTTGTCGGTGTGCAAACAGTCCTCCATGCTTCTCCTTCCATCACCCCCATGTTTGACCAATGACTGAGATTTCCCAGGCCTACTGCTTAGCATCCTCTGTGTAGCCCCAGAAAGAGGCACCTCCTGCTTCTGGAATTGCAAAGGAGGGCTCCTTCCAGCTGGCGTTGGAGTGTGAGTCAGAAACCAGCAGCTACTCCCACTCCACTCTCCTCTTCTTCCTCCAGTGATAAGTCCCAGGAAGGGTGGCTGGGCTCATGGCTGTTGAGCACAGAAGTAACATGTCCCAGCAGCTAGTTGAGGCTGTGGGGTGGTTTCTGCAAGCTAAGCAGAAACAATGTGTACAGGGTGGGGTAAAAGTAGGTTCACAGTTGTCCACATGGAAAATAATACAATCGTTAATAATAATACAAGAATAAACTGTGTTCCATGTACTCACAACTGTAAGCCTCACGCTGCATAATGTAAACAATGTATTGTGCCCTGAAAGAGAAGGGTATGCCTTCCCTTCCTCTTTTCTGGCTTTCCACATTCTGATCAGAATGCAGTTGCAACGGCAGGAGCTGGTGCAGCTGTAATGGGCCACATACTGAGGGTGGCAGAGCAACAAAACATAAGGACCCAGGGTTCCTGAGCGACTTCATGGGAAGAGCCGTAGTACAAGCTAAAGCCTTTACTTGAGAGAGAAACAAATTTCTATCACATTTAAGTGTTTGGTACTTTGGAATCTCTGTTACAGAAGCTGAACCAGTACCCTAAATGATAGAGAGCTAAAGAGATCTTAAGTCCCTTTCTGTAGCATTTTGCAGCTATGAGATCTTGGGGAAACCACTTAACCTTTCTAAGCTTTAGTTTCCTTAACTGTATACTTATTTTCAAGTGTCATTTTATAAACAGATAAATGAGATAACATTGAATAGAACACCTAATAGAACATCTAACATATACTTGGAGTTCAACAGGCATCGAAACAAACAGCCCAGCCACCTCTGCAAAATGCCGACATGATCCCACGCCCCTGGACTGAGAACATTCAAAAACTTCCACTTCCCTTACAATGAACACTGAACTTTTCACATGACCGAGAAAGCCCCGCCTCACTCACCCACCTTTCCAGCCCAACCTCCCCCAGCAGGGCGTCCTTCAGCCACATCGACCTTGCAGGTGCCTCCTTCCTTCCACAAACATTGATAGGGGGCCTCCCTCACGCCAGACACTGAGCTCAGCTTCTGATACAGACCTGGGTAGTCCTTGCTCTCAGTGACTTTATAGTCTGGTGAAGGAGGGGGAGAAGATCAGATAAATACTAAATGTAGCCCTGGCTGGTATGGCTCAGTGGAGTCCAGACTGCAAACGAAAATATTGCCAGTTCGATTCCTGGTCAGGGCACATGCCTGGGTTGCAGGCCAGGTCCCCAGTAGGGGGCGTGCAAGAGTCAATCATGTATCTCTCACACATTGATGTTTCTCTCCCTCCCTTCCCCTTTCTCTAAAAGTAAATAAATAAAATTTAATAAATGAGATAATACTACTAATAGTATTACAATAATAATACATGTAGCTAACTTTATTGAGCATTTATTGTTTGCCAGGGGCTGCCCCAAGCCAGTTTTACAGGCATAGACCCAATCGCTGCAGCCACCCCTGAGTTAGGTACCACCATTACCATCCCACATTTAAAAGATGCGGAAACAGGAGCAGAGCAAAGTCAAGCAACATGCGCAGGGTCACACAGCTAGTAAGATGCAGCCAAGGCCGTCTGACCCCACAGCCCGTGCACGTCACCACCATCCCACCTGGCCTTCAAGTAAAAGTCAAATTACAACTGTAGCACCTGCCACCCCAGGGGGGCCCGTGGGGTTCAGATGTACCCTGCCCCTCGTGCTCCTGGGCCTGGGCACAGGCTGTTTCCTCTGCGTGGAACATCTTCTCTGCCTCCTCTGCCCAATTCACTTCTGTTCACCCTTTGGACCCTGACGTTTGGAAAGTGTCATCTCCTAAGGGACACCTTCCCTGCTGTCCACAGACCCTCCAGATCCATTCACAAAGTCTCGCTGCCTTGCTTCCCTCCGGGGCGCACATCACACGGTACTCACATGTTTGCTGATTCTCCATACACTTTCCCCGCTCTCCCTTCCCCACTGCCGTTGGGCCTGGAAGGCTGCACGAGACAAACACACCAGCACCGCCCATGCCCAGTCCAGCACCTGCACATGGCGGGCACTCAGTACCTATCTGGGGAGCTGACTGCTCAACCTGCCTCAAGGCACAGCCTCAAGGTCTCCACTAGCTCCGAGGCTACGTGACCGTGAGGTGTTCTCCGTCTCTCCCTGGTGGTCACCTGCCTTCCTCAAGGACCTCTGCCCCGTATGGCCCCTGCTCCTACTGTTCCCAACCAGACTGAGTCCCCTTAAGGCAGGGCTGTGGTGCTGCCGAGCCAGAGTCTGCTCACGCAGGATACGGGCCTGGAGGAGGGCAGAGGGCTGGCGACCTTGTAGACGACCCCTAGTTCCCCAGGACCCGACCCAAGGAGAGGTTTCCTAAGACCCACGGGGAGTCGGGGAACAGAGCATACTAGGAGGAGGGGCCCAGACCCCGGACATCCTGTCTTGATGGCCAGAGATGATCTCTAAACCCCATAAAAGCTGGAGCCGTGGAGGCGGCTGTACCACCATCCCCAAGCGCTGTGGTCTGGAGTCAGGAGCCAGCGAGATCGATATCGTTCGGGAGGCTTTCAGCTCCAAGTCCTTTCTGCTGCCAAGTCTCCCCAGAGGACTGAGGCGATGGTGTGGAGGAGGCAAGAGACCCGAGGAGAGGAAAGGAAGTGTGTGTCCTCGAGGACCTACAGCCCAGCAGTAGACCCAGGGCCATCCTGAGTGCTGCGTGATCACCCTCACACCGGCCCCCCGCTCAGGGTAGGTATTATCCCATTTTGCGGATGAGGACTGGGGCCAGGGAGGGGGAAAGCTTCCCCAAGGTCCCACCAAGGTCAGAACCAAACCCAGCCATGCTTGGTTCTGAGGCCAGCACTCCCCAAGGCAGGCCACACTCGAGGACGGATGTCCAGTCGGTCACAGGGCCCAGCCACATGTGCACTCCGGGCGCAGGCAGAAAAATGTGGCTCCCCTAGGCTGCACCTGCGGCCACACCCAGAATGGAGGCTGGGAAGGGCCTCCTCCCCACACCTGCAGGGATGGGGAGCCCGCTCCTCCCGAAGTGCCCCCTGCATTACCAGCAGCCCCTCTGGCCTCCAGCCTCCCTACAGCCCTCACCTGGGACAGTGTGCAGCCCAGCGAGTACTGGCTCTCGTCCCCGAGGGGCCACCCTCCCACACCTCCTCTTCTCCAGACAGAGCTCTCCGGGGTCCCTGAGGCTCCATCCCACCGGCCCGTTGCCACCAACTGCAGTGTGGCCACGGCCCATGTCCAGTGGCCTCCCCGGAGATCTGATCTGCAGAACTCCAGGGGGTGCTCCCTCCCCTCCTCTTTGGGTGGCACTGTGCTGATTGGTGCAGATGCCCTCCGGGGGACACAGCACAGCCCACTGTCCTGTGCACACATGTGTATGTATGCACACACGTGCGCACACACATGCACACACGTGCATGGATGCGTTTGGTCTGGCACCTGCAGTCAGTGCTTTTAAAGCGAGCTGTTCCATATTTTAAACTGTTTAGAAACTGCTGAGACTAATAAAGTCATTTTCACCAACTCATGAGGAAAAGCCAGTTCTTTTTTTTTTTTTTTTAAAAAAAAAAAGGAAGGAGAGCCCTGGCTTGTGTGGCTCAGTGGGTTGGGCATCATCCTGCAAACTGAAGTCACCGGCTGGATTCCCGGTCAGGGCACATGCTTTGGTGGTGGGTTCAGTCCATGATCAGGGCACATTCGAGAGGCAACTGATGTTTCTCTCTCACATCGATGTTTCTCTTCCTCCCTCCCTTCTTCTCTCAGAAATAAACAAATACAATCTAAAAACTACAAAAAGGAAGAATTTAATACCCATGCGGAGAAGTCCAGAGCCCCTGGAGTTGGGTGTGCCAGGCCCTTCCCTGCCCACCACCGTCTGTCCGTGGGCTGCAGGTGGCATGTCCCCTAGAGACGGCGACAGCTCCTCCTTCCTCTGCCCTTTCGAAGGGTGAGCTGAACACTGCCTGGTGGCAGGAACGGGGACGTTTGGACTCCGCTCCCAAGGGGAGAAGACAGTACTCTCCCACTCCCAGGAGGGGGGTGAGCAGGACAGACTGGCTGTGGGGACACCCAAGCCAGTGCAGAGGGGACTTGTCCTCCCAGCCTGTGTCCAGTGTGTGTAGGCCATGTCCACCCACACACGTGGCCGTGGAAGACGCAATTTGGAGAAAGTCCTTCCACAGTCATTCTGAGCCCCGGCTGCCCACAGAATCCCCCGGGGAAGTCCCAGGGCCCAGCTCGACCTCAGACTGATCCTCTTGGGAACTGGGGGTGGGACCCAGGTTTTACTGCTTTCCAGCCAAGTCTGAGATCTAGTGAGAGACTCCTCACCTCCAGCCCCCCAACCCCATTCCTCTGCCCCTCCTGCCCTCACCTCAGCTGGTGTTCCTGCCGCTTCTGAGGCTGGTCTCTGCTCATACCCTACCTACCCGCTGCAGCCAGAGACCCTGCTCACCAGGGCCAGGCCTCACCCTCCCTCACCCCGGCCAGCCCCAGGCTGCAGAGACTCTGGCACCGTCAGCAGCACAGGCCCCAAGATGAGGCCTGGGACCGTGCCCCCACTCTGCCTCACGGTTTCATGCCCTCAAAGGCAGGCTGCACCTGCCTAGCTCCCAAACCGGAGCCTGGCCATCTCATCTGTCTCTCTCGTCCCCTGTACCAGGCCCAGCCAAGGTATCCACATCACTCCACAGCTGGGTGGCATCAGAGGTGACCTCCCCTTCACACCCAGCAGCCCTGGCCCACTCCCCAGGGAGGCAGCCTGACTGCCCAACTCCCTGACAACCCTGTCTGACCGACCAGCCATCAGTTTTCTCTCCTGTCTGCCCATCACCCTCCAGAGTCTTGTGAAACAAACCCCGAGAGCAGAGGAAAAGGCGTGAGCTCATCCGCTCACCCGGGTTCCTAGCCTGGCCCTGCTGCTTCCTCTCCAGCTTTGTGATTCGGAGCAGTCTCTGAGCCTCCCGGAACGTACCTCAGCTTCCTTCTCTGTAAAATGAGGACAAGGACAGCCCTTATCTCACTGGGTCTGTGTGCATGAGAAAACACGCACACATGCTCAGCAAAGTCTTGGCACTTGGCAGGTCTGCCAAACGCTAGCTGTCACCAGCAGGGACCAGCAGCAGCTCTGCCCGATGGAAGTGATGCAACCTCTCACAGCCTCAGTTTCCTTACTTGTCCCCTGGGACTAGGGCCACTCGCCTCATGGGTGTACTGGGAAGATGACATGTGACGGTGCCTAGCACACAGGTTTGCGGTACACGGCCCTCCTCCAGCGCAGGCAGGGACCGCACCCTTGCCGTTGTGTCTCTCACAGCGGTGCTCAGGGTGCAGCCTGGGACTAGGGGGCCCGGAGGCCCCTCAAGGGGCTGCGTGAGGTCAAAATGATTTTCCTAATAACACGAAGCTCTCATTTGTTCATCTCACTCTCATTTTCGAGCGTGTGCAGTTTTCCGGAGGCACTTGTGTGAGAGAGCAGGACACCGTGAATGCAGACACCAGCAGAAGGACCCAGCTGTCTTCTGTCAAGCCAGGCCCGAGCGAAACAGCGTGGCTCTTCTCACCCAGTCTTTGTTTGTTTTAGAAAATAGCATTTTTCATAAAATTTCGATTATGTTAACATGCAGCAAGTTTGATGTTGCTATGGGAGTGAACTGGTAGACACTTTTACACGTTCTGTTTCCATTTGGAACATGGTGGGTGTGGAAAGACGGCGCCCAGGCCAACCAGAGCTCGATGATGTCTGAGTGAGACGGAGTCAGGAGCCGGTCTGCGGAGGCTGCCCACAGCCCTCACCGTGCCGGCCGAGCCGCGCTCTCAGCACACTGCCACTCAGATCGGCCCCCAGCCGCCCCGCCCGCGGCTCTACGGAGAACCCCAGCTGTGTCACCTGAGTGTTTCGGATCTTCCAGTGCACCCTGTGCTGTGCTAGGCAGGCCTCTGTGGGTGCCACTCCAAACTCTCCAAACTGCAAAGGACCCACCCAGGACCACCAGGACAGGACTTGCCTGCAAATTAAGCCAACTCAAAGCCAGGTGGTGGAGACGAACTCCGGATTCTGCCACCTGAACCCTTGGGTCCAGCTGTGCCTGGACTTCTCGGTCACATGGGCCAATAAATTCCTCTTTTATTTTCTTAAGCCAGTTTGAGTTGAGTTTCTATTCTAGCCGGAAGAGTCCAGATGAAACCCTCACAGTAATCAGAACAAGACCTGGTGGTGGGAAGCTGCTGGAGGACCGAGGGTGAGCCGTCCAGCAGGACGTCCCTGAAGCCACGTAGCCAGAGCTTGGGTGAGGCCAGTTTTGCCCCCCAGAGACCTGGCAGACCCCTTTCCAAAACAACGCAGCTAGACAACAGCACGATTTTTCTTTCACTTTATCATTTATAAAGCCATACAACGGGTCGCAGAGGAAGGAAGCAGCTGTACAGGAGCGGGACAGCATCAGTGTACAATACATTCGTGTCCGGGGTGAGTAGCATACACCAGGGTTTATACAAGGTGGCGGAGGTTATAGGCACAATGATAGAAAACAGAAAGTATATTTCCACCTATATAAATACAGTCAGGGGATGGGAGGAGGCTGGGTTGTTCTGTTTTTTCCTGCAGAGGGCTGGGAGGCAGGGGCGGGGCGGGGTGGGGCAGTAGGAACTTCTCACGCTTGTTTTGAGTGACAGGTCGGAGGGAGGAGAGGAGTGGGGGAAACAGCATGCAGACACCGAAGTGCTCCTCACACACACACACACACACACACACACACACACACACACCACACATGGACACAGGAGAGTCTCGAACTGCTTGACACTGATTAGGAAACACACTTGGGACATCCCTCCACAATCACGCAGCTGCTAGAGGCGCTCCAACACTTCGACAGAGTGAGCACAGCAGAGCCTCACCCCATCGGCAGCGCTGAGATTCCCCCAGTGGGCGCCCTACAGGCCCCGCCTCCTGATTCCTTCCACACAGGATGGTATTAAAGGTGACATCCTCCTCTTGCTCACCTCCTCCAACCCAACCCCTCATTTCCCTAGAGGTACAAGCAAAATACGCACACACAGACACCCACACTTGCACGCGCACACACACACGTCCCGTGTTACCACCAGCCAGGGGCCTCCAGCCTGGGACCCTGGGGCCTGGACCTGGGTGAGGAGGGGCTCCAGGGCTCTGCCGCTGACCTCTCCAAGGACCCCGAGCGAGGGAGGGGCAGGGGCAGGAGACCACCTCTGGACAGGGCATTGGCCTTCTTGCTCTCCCCAGCTGGGAAAAAACAAACAAGGGCAGACACCCCGGGAGGTAGGGTGGCGGTGCAGGTGCAGGGCACAGGTGCTGCTCCACCTGCCCACCCCTCCACACCCCTGCACGGTGTGAGGAGCCGGCCGACCTCTGCTCACGCCCACGAGGGGAGGGCGGAAGGACGTCCTAGTCACCTCCCTCCTGGGAGCCCCTTTACCGAAGGATCACACTCGTCCAGCCAGCTGCCCCACTTACGGTTACACAGCCCCCAAGCACCCTTTGTCCTGCCAGTGCCTGACATGCCCAGGGACTCCTCAAAACCCAGTGGAGGAGGAATTCTGGAAGTCCACGAGCTTTAGGAGCCACTGGAGAAAAAGCTTCCATGAGAACGGAGGTCAGAAAGCCCTTCCCAAACCTAGGACATGACTCCTCTGTCCCTCAGACACCTGACGGTAAGGGAGCCGAACACCATGGCCTCAGGGTAGAGGATTCCAGTCACCCTTGGAGGCTGATCAAACAGCTCGCCTCCTCCCTATTTCCACTCTGGGGTCACCTCTCCATTGCTCCCATGCCCAGCGCTCCCCTCTTGTTCCACCGGGGAAGAGCCACACGGCCATCACTGGGCCAGGCCCACCCGGCTGGACAGCTAGAAGCAGGCTGGGCCTGGAGCGGTCACCAGCTGACCGTGCCTCTCCCAGCCCCCACTCCCCAGGCTATTTTCAGGACCAGACAGTACTCTCCTGGCCAACAGACAGATTCAACAATAAACGGCAAATATGTTGAGGGAGGGGGAAGAGAGAAAAGGATGAACATTTACATGATAAGAACAATAATTATTAAAAGTGCTTTCTTTTAAAGGACATCTTTGGCAAGAATACACTGCAGTGCTGTGGGGGGGTGTGTGCGTGTACATGTGCGTGGGTGCACAGGCCCGACTGTGAGACGGGGGCACTATAAGCGTCTTCCCAACCAGTGTCTGACCCGAGGGGCAGGGGCCACTGTGGAGACTGGGGCACCCTTCCCCACCATTCTTCTGCAAAGGCCAAACTCTGGAAAACCGACTCCGTCCAGAGGGACTCTGGGAAACCAACTCCCTCACAAGGAGTGCGTTGATCAGCTTCCCAGCAGCCCCTGGGTCCTGCTCACGGGGTCATGCTCAGCTCAGGCCTGAGTGGGGTGGGCTGGCCATGCCTGGGTGGTAGGAGGTGGTGGGCAGTGGGAAAGCTCGTGAGAAGGTGGACCCCGGGCCCGGGTATGCCCAACGGTCTAACACTCTGGCCGGCCTCAGTGAGGAGAGGACATCCCCAGGGCTGTCTGGGGTGGGCAGGGGGCGGGGGGAGATTGAGATATTTACAAAGGAAGGGGCGGAATACCTCCTGTCTGGGAAGAGAGCTGGGGCCAGTGGGGAATGAGGAGAGGGAAATCCCAGCATCTGGCCTGAAGGCCTCAGAAGAAAGAGCACTTTGGAGGAAACTTAGCCACCAAGCACAAGGTCTCAACTTTCAGGAAGCCAGGGCCTGCTCCCCACCATCTTTGGACACTCTCCTTTCCAACTCCCTGAAACAAGATGTGCACACAGATGCAGCTTCTTGGAGGAGAAAGAATACAAAGGACACACATGTTACCCAAACCCGCACGCTCACCCATGTGCCCCACTGGCTCACATGCTCACTCGAACCATGGTGAGTGGGCTCATCTCAGGACCTGATGGCCGAGGCCTGGGCCTGCCAGGAAATAAGGGGGCCGCAGGGGATGGAACACATGCACCCCTCCCCACCGAGCCCCAGGCAGAGCCTAGGGAAGGCCAAGGCAGGGCAAGGGGACCCCTGATCGCCCCAAGTGCAAAGGCCCCGACATTTCAGGCTTCACTTACAAACAGAAAGAGGGATGGAAACTGGTTATGCCCAAGGAGGCAATAAAGCAATGTGGGAAAACAATAAATACTTCTTGTCAATTTACCTATTCTTTTTTTAACCTTTTCTTATATTTTATTAGCTTACAGGTTCTGTCAGTATGTCTCACATATATATTATATATATTTATATATCAGTACAATGCCTCTCTCTAGGGGACCCTCAGAGGCTTAAGAAGCCTCTCAAGCAAGGAGTCTTGGTGAATTTTCCATTTCAGCTTAGAGTCTTTGGGTGGAGGTTGGGGATGTCGCCATGGCCCAGATGAACTCTAGGCCCTTTGGCCCAATGCCCTCTGCTCACGGGCAGCTTGGCTCTGCCGGGGAGTCCAAGGCAGAAGGGGGAAGAGTAAGGCTCCAGTGATGTACACAGGCCATGTGGTGCACAGGCAGCAGCCCCCAGAGCTCTGCGGGTCACCCTGGGCAGCCCAGCAAAAGTCAGAGCCCAAAGGCCTGCAGAGGCGAGGACAAGGACTACAGGCGTCTCCCCTGGGCCTTGCTGGGCAGGGCTCTTGGAAGCAGATGCCCCAGGATGAGCCCAACACAGGGACCCTGTAGGGCAGAACAGGCAGGGCAGAGCAGGAAGGCTCAATCCCCAGCACCCAGAAAGACATCATGCAGGTAAAGCAAGTCTGAGATAAGGCTGGTGTGGGTGCAAAACCCAAGAATGGGCTGAGGGCTGGGAGCTGATGGGAGCGACCTGCCCACCTCCCTGCTAGGCCAAACGATTCAGGAAAGGGGCCCAGAGGTCAACAGCATCTGTGGCTGAGGATCGCTTCCCCTGAAGCCATGGAAACGCATGTCTCCACCTCCTCAAATCAACATCCCGCCTCCCGGTGGAGGCAGAACAGGGTCACCCTGCAGGGTGGCCGGCCCCACTTCTGCTGGGTTCTTGGTCCAGGGGAAGGGCACTCAGGGCCGCTGGAGGGTAGGCACGGGAACCAAGACAGAGCCTGTTACCCACATTCCTGGGTGCCCCTGGGGAGAAGGCTGCCGTCCCCTCCCTGATGCTGTGTTGCCGCAACTCTGACCTTCTTTGGACAGTGTGCACGTGTGTGCAAACACAAGGAACCTGGACAAGTTACACCTGTTTATAATCCTAGCAGAGAGGCAACTATAACCCAGCATGTGAGGGTGTGGGTGCTGACATATATACAACCCCACATGCACCCCCACGCAAACTATACATCAGAGGCAGAGCAAAGAGACCTTAGGTGCCCTGGGTCTGAGATCCTTTCAAAAGCAAACGTTCTGCCACTCGATGCCCCATGCTGGCTCTTTTTAGTTTGGTGATGTACCCTAGAGGTGGCCAGAAAAACATTCTCTTGACTTGATTTCTCCTTGCAAAGCAGTTAGGCTAGAGGGACACTTCTCCATTTCTCCCCGAAGTATGGATCCCCAAAGAGGTCAGTTCTGCCTCCTTGGAGGGGCTCCATCCCCTGGGAGGGGGAGGGGGTGGTAGGTGGACCTGGTCAGTTTTGAAGGCTTCGGGGTTGCGCAGCATCCATCCACCCACGGGAATCGAGTTCTCCTCCTCCATCCTTTTCTTTCTTTCTCTCCCTCTCTCCCCCTCCCCTCCGCAATTCACTTCCCTCTCCCCATGTCGCACTTTCTTCTCTCCTTCTCCAAAATTGGCCCAAAGTCCTCCCTCTGGATTCAAAGGTGGTCAGGATTCATGGGTCCCCTCCCCCCACACCCATCCCCACTGCCCTGGCCTGGGCACGGGGTGAGTTCATCTCTTCTGGCCGGCATTCAGCATGACCTTGGAGACGAAGTTGACAATAGCAGAGGCAGGCTGGTTGGGGTCAAGCTCAGCAAAGAGGTGGCAGGCGTTGTCCGTGGTGCTGCCCTGCTTCCGGGCCACAAAGCCGAAGAGCCTGCAGGGGAGGAGGGGGTAACAGTGTGAGGGGAGAGCCCCAGGCCACCCAGGTGAGCAAACTTATCTTCAGGTCAGTCTCTGTCCCCCCTGGCTCCACATCTCCTGGGCATGGGCACTGGGGGAGGGCAGGCAGGGGACATAAGAGAGAATCCTCTCTCTCTTCCACTGACAAGAAAGTCAAGGGACACTAGAGATGACAGTGTCACGTGTTTTAGGGTAGGCAGAAATTCTCCTTTGGGGGGGAAGGGAGACGCATGGGGGAGGGGGAAGAGTCGCTGCAGGCAACTAACAAGATGACAGGACTGGAAGGAAGGCAGAGGTGGAAATGAGACCCAAAATAAAACAGGGACATTCCTGGCTGAGCTTCTCTCAGTCCATCTCAGCCCCACCCCAGCCCAAGTGTTCTTACACAAGACACGTAAGCAGAGTAAAATGCCATCTACCTGTCAAAGGGCTGATCCTCCTCACACACCAGGAGGAGGTCAGGGAGACCAAAGGACAGGGGTCACTACCCTGCCAGCACCACACAGACACACATTTCTCCTGGGCTCCAGGGAATGGGAGCGGGAGGGAGACCCCACAGCTGTTCCCCCAGCCCCCACTCCCTGCACCACGACCGGAGTGAGCTGGCATTCTCTCTGTGCAAAACAGAGTTAAAAATATGAGCACAGAGAACAGAATGTGAGCTCAGGTCCCCTCCCAGCCCGCACGTTGCTAATTAGGGCGAGACAGGGAAATCAGGACAGCTGGAGATTCCGATGGAAACCCCTCTCCCTCGGGCTGGACCACAGCAGCTAAAATTAGAAAAGTTGGGTCCAGCTTGCAACTGTGCACACGCATGGGTGTGCACACACCCATGGGTGTGCACACACACCAGGCTTCTTACAGCTGCTTCAAGGGCTGGGAACCACTGGGCCAGAGGTCTGGGGGATGGTCCGCCCAAGAAGTGGAAGAGCCTGGGTCCATGCTCCACCCCAATCCCCTTTCTAGGCTTGCTGGGCTGCTTGGTGCGGTGGAGGACACTAAGGGCCCTGGCTGCTGGCTCTGCCAGGATGGTGAGCCCCCGGCCTCCCTCCCCTGATGTTTATTTCAGCTCCAAGGCCTCCAGGACCAGTTCAGCAATAGCCAGTTTTTCCCCCTGTTTAAGGAAGTGGATCCAAGCAAGAAACCTCAGCCCCCTAAGGCAGGGAGGAACACTCCTTAAACTCGGGGCCTCGGGGCATCTCCATGCCTCACCCTAGTCCCACCCCCAGCCACTGAGCTGGGCTCTCCCAGGCCTGTGCCCTGCCCAGCAAGGTCAGGTCATCTGGAAGCTCAGCATGAGACCCATTCCTGAGTGAGGAGAATGATTTTCAGATCTGGGACCAGCCCGCTTCTGTCCCTGACCCCTCTCCCCACAGCAGGGCCCAACGAGCAGTAAGCAGGAGCTTCTTCAAACACAAAGCTCTGGCCTCCTGGCTGGTGGCAGGGACATGGAGACCCCTAGTGATCCCTGTGAGCCCAGGAGAAGGCTGAGCCAAGTGTGAGACAAGCTTTGAGACGGCTGGACACCTGGGTCCTCCTTTCAGCCAGGCTGCTAACTCTTCACATGACCCAGGGCAAGTTGAGGTCTCCTCCATCCCACACAGCCCTCTGGACACCCGCTGCTCATCACAATGACTGACTGCTGGTCGGTTCCATTCCCTCTTGACCTATGTGGCCTCACTGGCCTCAATCTGCCCCTGCTCCCCTACCCCCAACCCATCCCAAAGAGCACGCTGGGGTTGGTAAGAAGCCACACTCACTTAGCAGGGGCTCCTCCCTCTGTCTTCATCCACCTGTGGAGAGAAAGACAGCACCGTGTGAACTATCCCACCTTCTCCCCAGAGCTCAGCCCGGCCCGTGCATGCCCTACCCGGACCCTCTGGGGGAAGGCGGAGCAGCCTCCTAGGAGCATTCAGATACAGAGAACTATGGCCCGCCTCCCAGGAAGCTTTCCCCAAGGTGGAGAAGAGACTCAGATTCAAGGTCAAGGACAAGACAGAGGCCATGAAAGTGGGCATTTGAGTTCCTGGGAGGGTCTCCAAATTTATCGTGGGAAACACTCAAAAAGATGCCCAGGACAATTACACTCCTGCAGACACAGGCACATCTTCCAGTTGAACCAAAAATACACACACACACACACACGTGGGCAAACACTCGTGCACACACACATGCACACACAGATTCCCATGTTCCTGAGCTGGCTGGGAAGGAAGGCCTACAAAAGACTCACTTTCTCTCCTGTGGATCCAGGTCACAGAAGGTGACGGTATTGAGAGGGTAGTGTCGTCTGAAGAAGAGCCTGCGGCACGGACATCAGATAAACAGAATGAGTGCCCAAGTGGCAGGTCAGGCCACCTTCCCATCATCTGTGGCTGTCCTAGGTCAGCACAGCCTCTCCTGTGTGACCAAGACAGCCCGAGCTGCCCACACTGGGGACAGAAGCACTGCATGGGAACAGCCAGGCGTGCCACAGAAGCGGCTCTCAAATGCTAGAGGTCAGGAAAAGAAGGAAGCAACTGGCACTGAGGAGTGAGAAATGGGGAGACCCAGGAGGAGGAAGGAAGGGGGTGGGGGGACACGTTAGAGAGAACATGAGGGGAGGGTTCTGCTCTAGAAAGCAGGTACTTTGGCCAGTTGCATTTGTGGCTGTACACCCAATGCGGGCGTATTTGCAGAAAGATGGAAAAATGGGTAGATGGATGGGTGGGTAAGTGGAGACAAATGGGTGACGGTAAGTGGGGGGAGTACAGATGGGAGTTGAATGGATGCAGATGGCTGAATCAACTGGCCAGTGGGTGAGCAAGAGGAGGGATGGCTTGCTGGGTGGATGGGTGGCCGGGCAGATGGAGGCTAGATGGGAGACAGATGGGTACAAGGGATGAATCAATTGGTAAGCGGGTGGGTCAGCGGAAGGACAGATGGGTCACAGGAGGACAGCCCAACACAGAAGTGGGCAGAAGAGTCTTACTTTCTCTGGTTGTCAGTCAGTGTAATTCCCTGGGCAGAAACTTTGAAGTGAACGATGGTGGCAGCTGGCGTGGGGTCAGCAGCCAGTGTCTCGGAAATGGCTTTGGAGATGGCCTGTGGCCCAGTGAGTGACTCCATGTCCACAGAGTTGACGAACAGCACGTTGCAAGCTGAAAGAGACCCACCCAAGGAGAAGTCATGGGGGCTGGAGTGGGAAGGGATGGTCCCCAGGCCCTCTCTTTAGGAAGAAGGTAGCAGAAAACTTCAGGCCAACCTCAGGCCAAAGCATCTGCACCCAGAAATGTAGTGTGCCACCCACAGACATTTGGGTCTGAGCGTGATGTCCAGCCTGCACCTGCAGGAGGCGATGGAGCAAAAAGGAGGATAGGTCTGGGCAGGGATCTGGTCTGGAGCGGCCACTCACCTGCCCCTTGCTTCAGCAGGTCAGTGGTTGAGTTGGCAGGGCCCGAGCTATTTTTCGATTCATCTGTAGGGTCTGAGACAAAAATCTGATTCAGCTAGTAATTAAAACTCTCGAACTGGAATGAAGCCCATGTCTGGCTGGGCCTAAAGCAAAATTTGAAAATAATGTGTGCAATGGATCCTGCTTTTCATATCAGGCCCTGGCCGTCGGTACGTGGGTGTCCGGTTGGAATGTTCTGTGATTGCTCCCTGGCTGACAGCTCTAGAGTCCAGCAGAGCTGGGTACAGACCCTCAGCCCAGCACGCGCCATCTGTCTACAAAGGGACATGGTGGTGAAAGACGCATGGCTTCGGGTTTCCGAGATGCCCCGAGTGCAGTGCTGGCCCAGGGCTCAGCACAAAGCATACCTTCAAGTGGCAGCTGGTGGCGCTCTTTTGCACTGATATCTGTGTACAGCAACACGTGCCCTCGTTCGTTAAACCAGTAATGCAGCACAATTATAATTTCAATATTTAAAAGAACTGAGTATCGTTTGCACCTGCATTTTCCAGACTTTGGTGTGCAGGCTTGTTAAAACGCAGATTGCTGGGCCCCTTCCCAGAGAGCCTGATCAGGTGCGGTTGGGGAATATTTACATTGTTACCGAGCTCCTGGAGGTGCCGATACTGCTGGTCTCGGGATCATACTTTGAGATCTACTAGTTTATACAATGTAAATGTCAATTTTATCATTGCTGAATTACTTTGGCAAATTCTGTAGAAATATAATTTAATTAGTGTCTAAATTGTATGGTTAATAATGCTATTTAAGTTGTATTTGAACTTTTAAGCTAATAACGGCAGTCAATTATCATTAATAATTCAATGAATCAAACTAGATACATAGAAACTATCGAATAATATTGGAGGTTTTCTGTGAGGGCAAAATCCCAGGAGCTGTGAGAGAGAGAGAGAGAGAGAGGGGAGAAAGTCCATCCCAGGGGCACTTCTGAATGTCCTGTTATTCAGAAGGGTAAGAAGGTACCTCACTCAACTCTCAGTTTCTAGACCTCAAATTCACAGCCAAGCAAATCCCCTGGTGTGGGCCCTGTGTACTTGGCGGCTGGGGAATAGAAGCTTCTGCTATAACAGAAACTATGCTGTGAAGAGCTTTGGGGTCCATCTGTCATCCTCCAAGGCTGGGACACCTCTGAGAGAAGCTGAAGTCTTCTTCGTCCCTGTGTCTCATTCAGGTCTCACCCTCTATGTACTGCGGCTCTTGGGTTCCATTCAAACTTCACACAATCAAAAGAGGGCTTGCTCCTCCCTATCAGCTCAATGTCCCTTTAGTCAGGGACCATCCTGACAGCCACCCCCACTAGAAACTCGAAGGATATCTGACCATCCCCTTTCCTTCCCACGCCATGCAGAGCCCAGCCTCCTCTCCTCTCACGGATCCCTCCCAGGTGCTCTCTCCTCTCCATTCAGACCATCCTCTCATTGGGGACCCTCCCATGATCCAACACTGCCTTCCCCTCCTCCTACTCCTGCCCCTCTCCTCGGCCCTGCCCACCGATTTCCCATCTCATCCTCTGCACACGGTCCTCCCCACAACTGTCTCTGACTTCTAGTGCCTCTTTGGGGATGAGGCTTATTCTGAGAATACAATCTGAACTTCTTTGAGGTTCCAGAGAATTTTCCAGAACAATCTGGCAAGTCAATTATGTATGTTCCCCAAGTTAAGCTTTTTAATAAACTTTTCCTTCTTTTTTTAATAGAAGAAAAAGAGAGTGGTTTCAAGTTTCCCCGGATTGGCAAAATGACCCACATCCTCCCACCCTGGCCCAAGTGCTGGACCGCTGGCAGGGCTGAGACACGAAGGAGGCCAATTCAAGGGTGCGCTGGGAGGGGAAGGAGTGTCAGGTTCCTACCTCGGTTTGGAATGACCAGCTTACAGGGCAGAGCCAACGGGATGATGGAGTGCTGGTAGACCAGGGCAGAGAGAGATCCTGCAGGGAGGGAGGCAGCGCGTCAGGGCAGCTCTGCTAGAAGCGGGTTGGGGCACTGAGGAGGCCCACCCACACCAGCTTGCTAGCCACGGTCTTCAGCTTCTTCATTCTTCTCCCTCATCCCACCAACAAAACTGAAAATCCATTCCCTCTTTGTCAGCAAGGCCCAAGGGAGAAGATTCCAAAGGTTCACCCTACTAGTCATAGGTTACCTAACAGCTTTCCTTTCTAAAAAGTTACTCCCAGCATCTCTCCCAAGCCCCACCAACTGCTGGCGCCCCTCTCAGGACAGTGGGTTCCAATCCCAGCTAGGTCACTTCTTAGCTGTGTGTGCTGGAGTAAGCCTGACTTCTGTGAACCTCCACTTCCTCCTCGGTAAAATGGGACAATGGCACCTACCCTGCAGGCTGTCATGAGACCAGAAGTAATATAAGGGACCTAGACAGTGACTTTCACTTAGGAGGTGGTCAGAAAGGTTGGCATAGCTGTTAATCAGATTACAACGACAACAAGCCTCGGTGGCGTAAGACAAATACAGAAGGATTTCCGCAGAGTGAAGGGGCCACAGCACCGAGGCAGGGAGCCACTGTTCGTCTCTCTGCTGTGTCTACGGCAAGGGGGATGGGCAGAACTTGAGGCAGGGGAACCTGGGACAGGCCTGAGACCCTGCAGGTCGACTGGGGAGAGAGAAGGGGGGGCACCTCACCGAAGTTTGGCTCATTGGGGCACCCCTTGAGCTTGACCCCCCTGGGGCCGGTCTCTATCAGGAAATGTCTCACCAGCTCATGGGTCATGTCCCCTGGGGTGAAAAGAAAGAAATAAGGGTTAGTCATTTCTCACGGTGTCCGCCCACCACCTCTGACACGGCTTCATAACCTCTCCCGTGTGCAGGGCTCTGACGGGGGGAAGCGCCACACAGACAATACAGCCAGAACCCCGGGATGGAGAGACCACCACTCTTCCCACCCCTCCAGGAAGTGCAACCACAGAGCCCCAATAATCCGGCCTCCTGATTCTCTGACCCCCACCATCACCAAGCCCAAGATTCCCTCTGCTGAAGAGCCTGATCAGCAGGAACGAGCTCCCACGGGAATTAGAGACCTGCCAAGTGCCCAGGCCCTTCTGGCACCTCCGGGTTTGGAGAGACCCTACCGATCACCTAGTCCTGAGGCCCGGCTCAAAGAGACAGTGTTACCCTTTTTGTTCTGCTGCATGATGGTCGGAGGGGGAGAAGACACCTTCATGGCCAGCCCGTAGGCTCCTCGGAAGGAGTGACTGTCCCGGATGATGAAGGCCCCCGGCTCCTGGTCCTTCAGGAGTGCGATAGCTGGAAGGGGAGGGGAGGAGGAGAGAAGAGGAAATGAGGAAGTGAGGGCCCTGGCTCTCCTGAAGTCTCAGCAGGCCTCTCGAACCTCGTTCTTTCTTAGGTGGCAGGAGATGCTTTAAAGTGAGAACTCCAGCACCCGGGGTCTTTCTGCACTAGGGTCGGACACCTTTCTCTGTAAATGGCCAGATGTAAATACGTCAGGCTTTGCAGGTCGTGTGGTCTCTCCCGCAACAACTCAACTCAGCCGTTGCGGCACACAAGCAGCCACGGACAGTACGTCAGGGAGTAGCTGAGGTTGTGTTCGATGGCACTGTGGTTACAAACGCGGACAGCAGTGCGATGTGACCAGGGGCCGCAGTCACCGGCACCCTGTCCCGTCTCCACACAGGCTTTCCCTGGGGGCCTCAGGTGGTCTCATCCCCACCCCCATAGTCCCAAGTCTGTTTTTTCTGTAAAGAGTACAACAATCTCCCACATCGTGCAGATGGGGAGCTAAAGTTTCCTATTATCTCGGCCAGGCTTGTGCTTTGCCCAGGAAACCAAGACTTCGCTGGTTTTAAGGATCCTTCAAAGGAGCGTCTACACTCCCTGCTCTGCCCCACCCCTGCCCCCCACCATGGGGATTGCTCTCCTGCCCGACCTTATTCCCAGCCCCTCTGTGTGACCACCACCTACTGCTTCAGGAGGAAAGAGTTTACTTAAATTTCTTGCCCAGGGAAGGCCCGGTGGGCAGCAGCCAGCTGTGAACTTGGACAGACCCCAGGGCCCCCCGGCACTCACCCTGCTCTCTGGAGATCTCAGGCTTGTACCAATACTTGGAAGTGTCTTGGACAAATTTCACTTTAGCCCGGGTCTCCGGGCTATTGTCTAAAGTAGGAGAAAAAAAAGTGTTATGGGTTAAATTATGTTCTTCCACCCCAAAGAAATATGGGGGTTCTCACCCCCAGTTACCTGTGAATGTGACCTTATTTGGATAGAGAGTCTTTGCAGATGTGATCTAATTAAGATGAGGTCATGCAGGGTTAGCATGGGCCCCCATCCAATATGACCAGTGTCCTTATAAGAGAAGGGAAAGAGACAGAACAAGGAGAGCGCGTCATGTGAACTTGGAGGCAAAGAGTGGAGAGATGTGTCTACAGCCAAGAGACACCAAGCGCTGCCAACAAGAGGCTGGGAGAAGGGCCTGGAAGAGACTCTCTCAGAGCCTCCGGACGGAACCCACTCTGCCAGCACCTCGATTTTGGACTTCCGGTCCCCACTACCATGAAAGGATAAACTCTGCTGTCTTCAGCCACCGGGTTTGCGGTACTTTGTTACGCTGTCCTAGGAAACTAACCAGAAAGTTAGTGTCCTCAAACATCATCAGAGTATGGCTGAAAGGGACCCTGAGCAGCTCTGTCATCCTTTCCATCGGCTGCCAGCCACGACGTGTCACAGAGCTGCTCCCCGTCCAAGAGCCGCGCAGCATCCTCACTGAGCCCGCGAGAGCCCTGCCCCAGCCTGGCTCCCTCCTGCTCTGGAAGATTCAGACCAAACCCTTCCTGCAGCTTCTCCTGCAGGCTAAGACACCCTGCCTCTAGCCCCTTCCTCCCAGCCTGATCAGAACGACCTTGAGGACCAGGACAGAAAGACACAGTTCATTCCACTTCCCCCCAATCACCTCCTCACTCCCCATGTGGAAATCCTGAGTTCCAGATCACGCAGGGCAAAAAAGTCACTCCTGCTTTGGGGCCAGGGGGGAAGGCTTGGCCTCGAACTTGGAAGCCATCCCCTGTGTGTCACATACCCTACTTCTCTGGCAGACGCTCTGCCCCACCAGACCCTCTGCAGACCCGGGATGATTTTGTAGAATGTTAGGTTCTAGGAGGACCTCTGAGAGTATCTGGTCCCACCACTTAACTTTACACATGAGGAAAGGGAGGTTCAGAGAAGGTGGGTGCCCTGTCCGAGCCCATAGGGTGAGCTTCTCTATGGTTAATTGAATAGCTTCTGGAAGACCTGCCCAGGTGAGAAGATGCAGCAGCCAGTTCAGTGCTGGCTACACCACATCTTCCTGGCTAGGAAGTAGGATGTGTGCCCCTCGCTCCCTAACCTCTTCCTTCATCCTTTGGCACAAAAGAAAACAAAGGAAAAAAGGAATGCTCCAGTTGGGCTTGTTTCCTCGCCTTTCCTGAGAGAGGCGGGAGTGGAGGGAGCCTGCACTAACTAATCTGTAAAGCTCAGGGCATCCAGACCAGACAGGGGTCGGGTTGTGTGTCCAGGACTTAGTCCATTTCAACATGTCACCTAAACTCTGCTAGGCCTCTGGGGTCCGTCTCTGGAGGACAGTAAGGGGCCACGCCAGCTCCTTTCCCTGGCAGCCATGCACCGAGGAGGGCCCCTGGGCTAGGCAGCTGGGCCATGCAACTGAGCAAGCTGCCTCCCTCTGCTCTGAAGGCCTGGCCCCATTGATGCTGGGCCCATCTAATGAGCTGTCAGAGGCGGCTGCAACCTCATGTGCCTTCCTGTGTTGACTCCAATGGCTATTTTAAGCAGGGGAGATGGTGGGAAACAGGAAATGTCCCAACTACTAGAAATTTTGCATCCTCTGAAGAGAGGGGCTGGGAACCAGATGTCTCTGGTGGGTAGCAGGAAGCAGGGGCGTGCAGGGTCGCCGTCAGTGTCCTGGCTTGGCCGGACCTGGTAGCGACACACTGAGAATCTGGGCAGCTGGGACCCATTCCAGGCTGCCCAAGACTTTCTCAATCTTCCTAGTATTCCTCACAGCCCCCAGGGCCCCTCTGCACACAGGCAGGTTCCAGGTCTGGATGAGAAGCTGCCGATCAGCTGAGGCCTTGACCTTCGTGTTTGGATAACGAGCCCTCAAAGTGGAAGCAAAGAGGCCAAGTTCTGCTGATGAGTGAAGAATTCAGTGTGTAAACCTGCAAGGGCCTCTGTGAAGCCGAATTGATAGAAACTAGACTCCGGCGAAATGCCCAACCCTTGGCCTTGCCCCATATCACATCTGGCAGCCAGATCCATGCGCTGTGTGCGCACAGTGGGGATCAAAAGGTGAGAACAAAGGGCTGGCAAAGGAATGGAGGCCCAGATTTGGAAGGCAGATCATAGCTACACTACAGCACCATACCCCTCAAGCTAGGGAAACGTGATAAAACAACTCCCATCATACGTTAAGAGCACTAGTTAGGGGGTAGCATGGCCTGGATTAGCAGCCTGGCTCTGCCATTTACGAACTGTCTGGCCCTGGACAAATGGCTGAGCCCTCCAAACCTGCTTCCTCGTGGACAGCTGTGAGGATGAATGAGATACGACGTCGCTCAGAGCCCGGCACACAGCACGTGCTCAGCAAGTGGTGGTGGCTGTGACCACCGTAACACTCACGCTGTCATTACTGTCATGCTCGCCGTCAGCAGCAGCGGCAGCACCCACAGCCGCCGCCACTGTAAAACGCTTACTCTGAGGACGCCTCCAACTCCCTTTATGCACATTAGGCATCTGAAGCCCTCATGTCAGCCATCCACCCACGGTCGTCTGCCAAGAGGATGCCAGACAGAGAGCAGGACAGACACCCTAACTGGTGGGCTTCATCCATCAGCAGGGGACATGGGGTGAAGAAGAGGCCCACCTGGCATGGAGTACTTGGAGAAGTCGGGCAGAGTGTGTGAGAAGGAGACGGTGCTGCCGCCACTGGGACTGGACATGCCACTGGTGACAGGCGAGGAGGACACCTTCCCATTGACGGTGGCATAGTTGGGGAGGCTGCCCGCTCGGTCTCCCATGGACATCCTCCACTTCTCTGGCAAGGCCGGTGTTGGACTCCCTTGCCGGAAGGCTGCTGAATCCGGCGAAGGGGAGGTGGCAGGGCTGCTCAGGCCAGGGTAGTAGGCAGGGGACACAGGGAAGGAGGGTGTGGAAGGAGCCTGGTAGCCGGAGGCGCTGCTCTGCCGTGACAGTGTTGGTCTCCGGTCCTCAGGGGTGGAGTAGCCGCCATAGGCCACGTGCCGGTCCAAGCTGGGGCTGCCGGGAACCACAGATCCAGGCCCTCCGAGGTGACGGCCCAAGCTGGGGCTTCCAGGGCTGGCTATTGTGTTGCCATGGAGATTGGAGGCCAAGTTGCCCTGGTGGGCTCCA
The DNA here is from genome assembly GCA_004027475.1 of Anoura caudifer. NCBI lineage: Eukaryota > Metazoa > Chordata > Mammalia > Chiroptera > Phyllostomidae > Anoura > Anoura caudifer. Next base: position 208,815 of record PVKU01001837.1, on the reverse strand, counting down.
GGGTGCCGGCCCAGGCTGGGGCTCCCTGGAGTGGTGGCCACACTGCCATGGAGGCCTGAAACCTGATGGGCCCCAGGGTGCCGGCCCAGGCTGGGGCTTCCTGGAGTGGTCGCTGCACTGCTCTGGGGACTAGAGGCGGCGTTACCATGGAAACCAGTTCCTGGCGGGCCCATCACCTGGCGGTGGCTCAAACTAGGGCTGCTGGGTGCAGCCATGCCAGGGTTGACAGCTCGGCGGCCAAAGCCAGGACTCGGAGGAGTGTTGGTGCCCACTGTCCTGTGGCGTGCCTGAGGGCTCCCGGGTACCGTGTGGACAGCAGCTACGTTGAACTGAGACCGGGCCTGGCTTTCTGGGGAGCTGAACTGCTGGAGCGAGGGGTCGGGGCTGCTGTAGCTGCTGCCCACAGTTGGAAGAGGAGACGAACTCTGGTAGCTTCTCTGAGCCGAAGGGCTGGGCTGGCTCAGGCTGCCAGAGCGGAAGCCAGAATCCAGCAGAGGTTGGGTGGGTGTCCGAGGGCCCTGGTCACTGCTCTCCCCTGATGGGAAACTCCCCACCGAAGTGCTACAGAGAGAAAGGGCAGATCATGTCAGCAAATGGTTTTAATGAAGAACAGGCTTTCAGCGAACACTCAGACTTCCCTCCCACCACTAGTAACAACAGTAAGTTCCACTTGCACGCACGGGAATGTCAAGGTTTTTACGTCACCCTGTGGAACCACCTGAAGAAGAAACCGAGGCTCAGATTGGTTAACAATAGGATGAAGATCACATGGCTCATAAAAGACCACGGTTTCGGGCAGTCTGTGCCAGCTCCCAAAGCACATGTTTTCCCCGTGTACGACCCCGGCTCCAGCACCACCAGGCAAAGTGAGGAGCTCTCTTTCATTGAAACGCAAGACGACAGAATCTAATGCATAAAATAAATGAACAAACCAAGTAGAAACAGAGTCGTGGATGCAGAGGGCAGACTGACAGCTGTCAGAGGGGAGGGGGTTGGGGCGCTGGGTGAAAAAGGTGAAGGGATGAAGGAAAAAACCTCACAGACACAGACAACAGTATGGTGACTGCCCGAGGGAAAGGGGGCTTCGAGGGGTGGAAGAGGGTACAGGGGGGATAAACGGAGATGGAAGGAGACTTGAGGTGGTGGACACACAACACAATATACAGATGATGAGTTACAGAACTGAATACCTGAAACCTGTATAATTAACCAGTGTCACCCCAATAAATTCAATAAAATAAAAAGAGAGAAACTAAAGGTGGCTGTCCTCTTGTCAACTCCAGGATCACTGAACCCTGGAGAGGGGCTCAAACCACCTGGATCCAGTTTGTACTGGAAGTATCCCCACTTTGATTCAGTTTCCCCAGGTGTGCCATGATTATCTTTAAATGTTGAGAGTGTTAGAATTGGGCTTTCATTCCTGGGTTGCTCTAAAAAGCAAAGACAAGGAAGTCTCATAGGGGATCTCAGCTCATTATAAAGTCTGCTTTCCAGCCATCGGATCTGGCTACTAATGGAGCAAGCTGCCTCGCATAGTAATGAGACTCCCATCACTAGGAGCATTTAAGCAGAGGCTGACTGATCCCTTGACCTGAATGCTGTGAAGGGACTATCCTCCAATGGAAGGTTAGATCAGATGAGCTCAGAAGTCAAACCCAATTCTAAGACTGAGGAAATTCAGTTCAGAGGAGACTGTACATGGGGGAATAACCAAAATAAAGGTTCTGCTCTGAAGTTAAGTACAAGTCCGCAGAGAAGTATAACGCAATGGCCTATGAGTTGGGAAACCTGGATTCTGCTGTCAGTTTTCCCATGTGAAAAAAAAAAAAAAAGAAAAAATGAGGGGGCTGGGTTAGATGACCCTGATTCTTTCCAGACACAAACTTCTATCCCTCGATGACATGGCAGGAGAGACAAAGGTTGGCAGGAACCTCGCATAAGCAGCAGCTGCAGGGTGGTGTCAGGGAGGCTCTGCACAGGGGGCCCCGAGGGGCAGGGGCAGGCCTTACATAAGATGAAGGGCCAGAGCCTGGAGCTGGAGACTGGAAGGATTTTGGAGCCTGGGTCGGATAAGTTCAGATCCCTTGGGTGATGTTTGGGGCGGAGTGGGGGGTGGATCATGCAAGAGCCAAAGGCAGGGAGAAGTCAGGGGCCAGGCCAGGACAAAGTCTGCCTCACGTCGCAGAAGGGGTCAGAGCAGAACAGCCACTTCCTGTGAGAAATAACCTGTATTCTGAGGAATGGGAGGACGTGTCAGGCTGAGTGGGGCGGGGTGGGTGGGGGACACCGAAATGGAGTTCTGTAAGATTAATCCCAGAGGAGAAATGCTAGCTTCCTAAACCCTGGAAAGAGCTAAGACTACAGCTGGAGGGATGCGAGTGAGAAGCAGCGAAAACCTCCTAATGTCTGGGCTCTCTGAACACCAGCAACTGTGGCTGGCAGGTGCGGAAGATCCCCTTTCCTCAGCCAGCCATACCCTCTGCCCAAAGGCGGACCTCCCAAGATATGGAGCAGTCTGCTCCATCAGGAGAATGGGAGTGGGGCAAGGTGGACTGGGGTCCACACTGGGCTTGAGGAGCCAGAATTCTTAGAATTCAGGCAAAACTGCCTCTGCTCCCCTAGCCACCTGCCCTGACCTGGGAGGGGGCACAGTGTATCGGGCCAGTCAAGGATTTCCAGCCCACCCGGGGCCTGTGGAAATGTGAGGAGGTCGCTGGAGCAGTTTCAGTGCCCGGGGACCCCAGGATGTGGCGGGGAGTGAGCGTGGGGCAGGGCAGCCAACAGCAGAGTCCCCCCCTGCTGGGGGAGAGTTCTGGCGGGGGCCAGTTCCTCTCCCACACCGGCCTGGGCTGATCTCAAGCGCCCTCCCCTCCCCTACGTTGTCTTCCCTCTCCCTATCACAAAGCCCACCCGAGCTCAGCAGCTTCTCCCTGCACCCCAAATATGGGGGCCTCCCCTTCAGACCCCTCCCCTGCCCAGTTCCAGGATTTCCTCTGTCTGGCCCAGTCAGGATGACAGCCACACATCCACACATCCACAAAGACAGCTCTCCTTGCTCCCCAGTGACCCCCTCCTCACCTGCAGCTTCGAGCCCTCAGCCATCCACACCCACCCCCCGGCCCTCTGTCCTGGCTATACTGTCCTTCTAGAAAGCCCTCTTCCTCCTGCCTCGCCTTTCAACACCACGTTCAAACTTCTGGCCTCACCACAAACACCTCCAGCCCCCAGAAATCCTCCCTGCATCTCTAGCCAGAAATCACAGCCCCCTGCTCTGAGCTCTGAGAACTTTACTGATGCATCTGCTTTGGGCGCATCTGACTAATCCTGCGCCGTGCACCCTAACCCAGGCCTGGAGGAGAGGAGGCAGAGGGGTGGGCTCCCAACCAAATGCCTTCAGTCTGAAACCTATTTCTGCTACTGTTTAGCTGCAGGACTGTGAGCAAGCTACTTCGCCACTCTGTGCCTCAGTTTCCACTTCTGGAAAGTGGGGATGATGAAAGTACTTACCTCATAGGATTGCCGTGAAGATTAAACAAGATAATCACAGGAAGCATTTAGCGAAGTACAGACGCAGCACTCACCACTAGCGATTACTGATGTTAGATTTTAACTTTGGAGAGGGAGGCTTCTGCTTCACCTCCATACCCCCCTTGTACCCCCCACCCCTTCCAGCACAGTTCTAGATGATTTCAGCCCAGGGATTAGAGCTCCCATGGACTGTGGCACTCAGGCGATGCTTGCTCTCTCAAAGCGTCTGATGAGCTGGTTTTCGAGGGACAGCAATCTGGATGTTATTTCTGCCTGTCCACACCTGCATGGATCCAAGGGGCCTCACCCATGCTGCCCCAGGCCTGGCTCCTCTCCCTCACTCACCTGTCAGCGCTGAGGATGGGGCTGCTGGTGGAGAGGGGGCTAGGAGAGACAAAGGAGCCGCCCAGAGCCCCGTTCCTCACGGGTGTGTCGTGGCCATAGGCCTGGGCAGCTGGGGCGCTAAAGCTCTTGGACTCCGGGTCCTGAGTTCGAGGCCCAGCCACTGCCGTCCGCACCACCGACTCAACGTAGCTCCGCGGCTCTGGAAGGGGCCAGGAGACAGAGACTTAGCACAGAGCTACAGGATGAAATGTGGATCCCCTCCAACCTTCCAGGGAGCCTGCCTCTCCAGAGTCCAGCTCAGGGGGACAGCCCCAAAAGGACAGCCAAGCACACAAAGGGCACTTCTGGGGCTCCTGCCTGCCCATGCCCACCCCTCCTCCCAGCATCTTGGAGAAGCTGTGGGAACCGCACAGAACCTTTCCCCACCGCCTTGCTCAGAGAAGCCTCCCAGAAACAGACCCCAGTTCTGCCTGTAAATGCAGCCACGGCAGAACCTTCCCACTCAGAGCAAGGATGCCCCCCCACAGCTGGCATCCCCTACAGCTGCTTTTCTTTGACATCCCTGCCTCCCCAGCCCCCCAGGCCCTCCTAGGACCCCCAGGCAGCACTGGAGTATGGACTTAGAGCTCCAGCCAGCCTTGCCCCTGTCTCAGGACAGCACCAGAGTTCGCACAAGCTTCACCTCACACCCAGGACCCAGAAGCAGGCGAGCCAGCCAGCAACAGGCCTGTGCCAGTAAGTCACACCCAGCCCCTTTATGCCAAGACACACCCACCTCCCTGCCTGACACACTTAGCATTCCTCTGGAGACTGACACCATTATCCCCACTTGGTGTTCAAAACATCCTAAGGGGAATGGGGGGTGGGAGGGACAGGTGCCAGAAAGGCCACCACACAGATGAGGACACTGAGGCCTGGGGAGTGAAATGACCGGAGGCCTGCCCATTGCTTGTCCAACACCCACTCTGAGGCCAGCCCCCAAACTAACTCGATACAAAGTGGGGTGAGGGGAGCAGCAGGGTGCCCTGGGCTTCTCAAGGGACATGATGAAGGATGGATGATGCTCCTGCCACCTCCAAACCTGGCACCAGTCCTGTCTCCCCCAGGAGGGACGTGGCTGAGCACAGATCCATACTCTGCCTGCAACGAGGGCACCTGCCAAAGCCAGCCTGGGACACAGGCAGACCTGCGTGGCACCACGCAGGCCGGTCTCCCGGAGCCACTGCTGGCCAGGACTGTGCTGGTCACTGAGTCTGCAAACAGCCCCCATCCCCTTAGTCCGAAGAAGATCCTGCTTTGGAAGGAGCCCCACCACCATGGTGTCAGGGGTACAGCCTCTCGGCATGACTCCCGAAGTGGCCTGGAGGCCTGACATCCTGCACCCAGGCCGAGGCCTGAGGTCAGCTCTTCAGAGCAGGCCCTTCACAGAGGTCTGGGAGTCTGCGCACAGCTCCAGCCAGAGGCCGCCAGCCTGTCCTAGTTTCCACCCAGAGCTCCCTCCAAACAATAGCAGTGCTGGTGGGTGGGGGCAGGGCAGGATGTCTGCAAAGGGACAGCTCTGAGCAACCTATTCCAGGTACAGGGTGCAGGGCGATACAGAACCAGCCACCACAGCACCTAAAGCTGGAGTCCCCATGGGCAGAGGCCAGCAAGGCATCCTCAAGAGCCCCCTCACCCAGCCCAGGCCACCCACCCACCCAACTCACAGAAGCCCCAGGCCAAATCATTCCAAAGGCACTGCTTCTTTGCCACCTGTGCCCAAGGTCCTACTGGAACCAGGAGATGCTGCAGGGATCCTCTGACCCAGGGCAGGCACACTTTCTTGCAAGGGACCCGAGAGTAAATATTCAGCCTCAGTGGGCCAGCCAGTCTCCAGGACAACCACTCGCTCTGCTATAGTGGTGTGAGGGCAGCCAGAGGCAGCAGTCCATAAGGAGTGAGAGTGTCCGTCTTTACAAAAATACATGGGAGACAGGATTTGACCAAGTTTGATGACCACGGATCTCACCCATCTCCTCAGCCCAGAGAGGTGGAGCGAGTTGTCCCAGAACACACAGTGGACATGGGTACTAGTGCCACAGTCTCCTGATTCTCAATGCTGGCTCAGGGTGGCCAGAGGGGGCCATAGCCTCACAGGGGCACCCACAGCTGGCTGCTGCCCAGAACTGCAGCCCATCACCCGGAGAAGAGCCCACTCCACAGGGCTATTAATAATGATTGAAATAGCACACAGTTATGTGAAGAAAGTAGGATTTGGAGAATGTAAGTGTCCTGCCTGGGTCACACAGTACCAAGTGGCAGCACTGGCCTAGGGAACCAGGTAGTCTGGCCTAGAGCCTGCTCTCTGGCCCGCTGCACATATGGCCACCTGAAATTGGGGAGCGGGCAGTTACAGTGCCTTTAGCCTTGGGTGGTTGGCTAGGGTCCTGGGGTTACCCAGCCTGGCAGAAGGGGACCTCACACCCACAGAAATGGTCATCAAGACCCAAGGTACTCCCTCTCAGCCCATCTCCCACTGCCTAGAGTCCCTCTCTCTGAAAACCTCCCGAACGCTTCCAGGCTCAGCTTCACCAGGGTCCCCATAACACTTGGGCACCCCTTGTCTCCCACCCAGAGACGGTGAGGGATCACTCTGCCCCCTTGTGCAGCACCTGGCATCTAGCAGGCCTAGATACCTGTCTGTCCCACAAACTAGAGATGTGTGATCTTCACCCTTCAGCCCCACCCACAGGGAGGTGCGTCAGAGCTGAGACCTAAGAGGCACACACTCATCTTCCTCATTCCCTGGGATTCTTGCTGCCCGCAGAAGGTCCAGCTAAAACCCTCAGGGATGGCCCCTGAAGTCCGAGCTCTTCCCCGCACCAGCCATGTCCTCCTGGTCCAGGGAGAGATGAGCGAAGCCTCTTCACTCAGTCTCCGCTCCTCACAGACCCAGAGTGGGAAGGACTCTGGGAAGCTAGCTGATTTTCTCAGTCCATCTCTAGAACTACTCAAAACCAAGCTTTTGAGCCCAAAACTCAGTTTTCCCAAATTTTCAGACTCGGATTTCTACATTGAAAATGCCTCCTTTTCCTGTCTATTCCTCTCCCACCCCCTGCCTCCATACAACATACAACTTGTGGGCTCCCCTTCTTTCACTTGCTGGATGGGCACCTGGGACAGGCTACAGAACATTTCTGGGACTCAGTCTTCTCATCTGTAAAACGGGAATGAGAATACCCACCTGCCCAGCCAGGATCAAGTGATAAGAGATGGGAAGTTCCTTCTAATTCTTTCTTGCTGATTCCAATTAGCTGTTTATGAGCAGCCCTGGGCCCTGCTGCAGTTGCCTGCCTGTGCCCCTGCTGGCCTGCTGCGGCCTCCCTCCACCCTCTCCTGCTGTTTCCCTCCTCTCCTCCAATCCTGGAGCAGCTGCACCCAGAGGCAACAGGGTTGGGCGCTGGGGGGTGGGGTGGGTGGGGAAGAGGTGGGGCCAGGGAAGGTGCTTCATGTAGAACATTCCTGGAGCCCAAACCCATTCCAAGTGGCTGATGGTGGCTGAGAGCAGCTGGAGGCCTGAGAGTGTCTTGGCCCCGCCAGGCTGGGGGCACTGCTGCCTCTTCACCCACACCCACATTTTCTGCCTCCCAGAAGAGGCTCTTTGCCTGGAGAGAAGGGGCTTGCCCACTCCAACTAAAGGAAGACATGTGGGTGGAGGAGAGGGAGAAAGTAAAGAGAACCCCGAGTCCCAACCCAGGAGCTCAGAAGTCAGAATGTCAGACCTTTTAGATTGGGCCACATGCCCCTCCTCTGGGCTGCCACTGCACCCTGTCCCTACCCTGCTCAGCACTCTACCTCATGCTGGAAGGTCTCTTGGCATCTCTGTCCTCACCAGGCTGTCTCACTCGTCTTTATACCTTCAGTGCCTAGGACAGAGCCTGGCACGTGGTAGGTGCTCAGTAAATCTACATGGTGCAGCACTGCCCTAAATGCCACAGATGCCACAGTACACCCATCACCAAGGATCTCAGAGCAGGAAGAATCTGAGGAGGGGCCATTTCCAATCCAGCGTGCCTTCCTTTCTGCCAAATCGTTAATCCTCTGTACAAACAGAACCCGGCCTGGATGTCCCCGTTCCCATTCCTCCCTGCAGCACTGGGCAGGTATTCTTGATGTCAGCCTCACGTCTTTGCTGCTGCAGGCTTCTCCCTCTCCTTCCTTTGTGGACCAGAGTCCCCAAGCCTCATGCCCAGTGAAGTCACTGTTTGCATTCAGAGGTGCACCCAGTGAAGTCACATAGAAAGGGGCAGCCTCCACATGCTGATCCTGTGCAGGGTCTCAGCTGTGCCCCTGATGACTGTGTGCACCTAAGTCACTTAACATCCCTAAGCATCATCTCATCTATGAAACAGGGTTCCTAGCACCTTATTCTTAGTGCTTCTGTGACTATCAGACAAGATGTGACAATAACCCCACATGGTCCTGTCCCTGCCTGTTGAACCTCACTCTGCACTGCCTGCCCCTTAAGTCCCCTTGTTCCAGCACCCAGCTGCCCTTTGCTCTTGGCCTCACTGGCTCTGCAGTGCCTAGGGGGAAAGAATGCTACTGACTCCCACCCCAGGGCCTTTGCACATGCCCTTTTCCTCTGTGTGGGATGCTGTCTTCCCACTCCAGTTCCACCAAGTTAATGTCACTCACTGTCACATCTCACTTCTTTAGCCAAGGTCAGGGTCTTTGCCGTAAGGTCCCAAAAAACTGCATCCCTTCCCTTCAGAGCCCTTATCTCACTATGTAATTCTGAGTGATCATTTAATTCTGGCTCCTGTTCACGCTCCATGAGACTCAGAACCATGGACCTGCTTAACATTACAACCCCAGAGCCTGGCCCAGCACCTGTCGCACACAGTAGGCACACAGAACACGTATCGACCAAGCGAATCAATGAATGAGAGCACAAAGCAATATAAAGAAAGCATTTAGCAGGGTGCCTTGAACAGGGCAGAGTCCCCTAAAGTTTTCTTTCCCCCGGCTGAGGAATTCCACCTCTGACCATTTTTCCTCGCAGGCATTTTTTTTTTTTAATTTTCCATCAAAATGCCAGCAGGGAAAGCAAGCAGAGCTTCAGAGGGTCAGCAAAGAATGTGCTTTAGTCTAACTGGGGAGTAGCACATGAGTCAGGGAAAATGAAACGGGCTTCCCACAGCCTCGCTCCCTGCCCCCAACATGCCCCACTCCCCAGGCCACGGCAGCAATTCCGACCCCTACGCTGGAATCCCAAGGCACGGTGCCTGGGTGCAGGAGTAGGGCTTTGAACCAGCCTCTTGACGAGGAGAAAGGAGATAATTCCACTCCCAGCCCTGCAGCTCCCTAACTGTGACCTCGGGCGGATGCCCTCACCCTCACCCTCCAAACATGACCTCAGTGCCACAGCTGTGAAAGGGTGGGTGTGGTGGGGCTGACCCCTCAGAACCTGCCCCTCCTAACTGCATCTTAAGGGCGGCAGACGGAGGTGGGTGGGAGGACTCGGGCCGGTAGGCTGAGACAAGCACATGTACCATGGGCAGGCCGCCGCTCAGGCCTGTGGCTGCTCACTCCTCTGAAGCGTCACTCCAAAGTGGGAAACAACCAGGGCCTGTCAGCCTGTGGGACAATCTACCTCTGACCTTCCCCCTGGGGAGGGTTTGAGGTCCCACCTGTCTGATGGAGTCAGCAGGCGAGGAGAGTGTGGGTGGGCGTCTGAGAGACATGAACAAACACTGGCTCTGGGCCCCAGCTTATTCCAGACTCCCATCCCAGCATCCCTGCCCTGCCGGGAGCCAGCAGCCAGGAGCAAGCAGCCACTCACCCCATTCTGGGATTGGTTGCTGGGGATGCCTCGTTCTGCAACCCCCAGGCAGCCTGGTGTGGTCGCCTGAACTCCGGCTGGAAGCGGGCAAAGGTTTGTGGAAGCTCCAGCCACCTTGCCTGGGGGGTGGCAGATTCGGAGTGGCACAGCCCATGCCCGCTTTGGGGGTAGAATATCAAAATGGTAAGTGCAAAGGAAAGCAGAAGCAAGCTTAAGAAACCCAGCTGGAGTCTTTAGGAAACCAGGCGACATGAACCTAGGGTCCAGGTGGGAAGTCAGAGAACCTAACATGGCAGAGCCAGAAGGTGCTTGGACGCCCCTGCCTCTCAGCCCTCCTGGTGGAGACGGCCTGCCCCACCGCAGCAGACACCACAAGGCCACACAGGCCACCCAGGCTAGCTCCCCTTCATTTCTGCTGCTGAGTCATCATTTGAACCCTGTTCCTAATAAGCTAAAGGCTTTCAACCAGATTTCGTCTTCCTTCCCCTTTCCTGTGTACAATGTGGAGTTCATCTAAATTAGGGGTTAAGCTGAGACACAGACATGCTAACTCCTTGAAACTGTCAAAATTATGTGCACGGTGCCTGGGTGCATAGGGGTGGGTCCACAGCTTTTCTGAAAGCCCCAAAGACACTGAAGTTCCAGAAAACAGACTTCCTACCATCTGTGTTGATAAGAGGTCAACTCGTGGCTCTAGGACAGTAGTTTCAACAGAGATGACTATCCCCCAGAGGACATCTGCAGCGCTGGAGACCTTTTCGTTGTCACGAGTAGGTGGGTGCTACTGAACCGTAGCAGGCAGAGGCCAGAGATGCTTCTACACACCCTGCGAGGCACAGGGCAGCCCCCACACCTGAGTGGTTCGGGCCCCAGCATCAGCAGTGCCAAGGTTGAGAACCCTGCTCTGAGTTCCGCACATGGAGCGCACCCAGGAAATGGGATGATGGGCTCCTGCCCTCTGTGTGGGTCCCCTCACCTCTGGAGGGGCTGGCTGCACCCCAGGCATGCTGGCAGGGATGCCGCCGGGGTGGCAGCGACTGGAGGGGTGTTTTGTCAGCAAGGGGGCACCACACTGGCATCCGGACACTGGCTGTGCCTGAATCTGAACTATGAGCTCCTCAGTCAGGACTCAGGCAGTTTCTAGGGTCATCACCAGGGTAGGAAGACCAGGAGGCTATGTGCCTGGTCACTTGAGACCCAGTCAGCGAAGAGAGCCACCCCCGAGCCGATCAAGCTCCATGTGAAAAGCCATTCCCAGGCCCAGACAGCCAGAGAGCCACACAGCAAGCCAGCACTTACCTTCAGACAGCTCTGTCACCTCCTTCCCCTCATCCTCCTCTGAGGGAAGATGAGAAGAGGGGTGGGGAGCAAAGAGAGGCAGGTGATGAAAAGGAGAGGGAGAGCAAAAAGGAAAGAGAAGTCAATTAACAGAGGTTATTTCTCGAGAGAGAATTTGCTGAGAAAAGGGATGTGGGAAAGCAGAGGTGAGGCCAGAGCAGAGGTGACTGTTCACAGAAGTGCCCCAAGGTGAGGGTCAGGTCCACACTGATAGGACCCTGGGTTCCAGGGCAGCAAGGCCAGGTGCTCAGGGCACAGGTGCTCTGGTGCTCAGAGCACACGGTTTAAAGAGGGCCTGGCTCTCAGGAGCAGAAGGCCCTGCCCCCACAGCTCCATGGCCAAGCAGTGCCTGTCCCTGCCACAGCCCCTGCCCCAGGGCTTTCTCGGGCTGTGTCTCAAGCAGGCGTGTGCAGGCCCAGTGAGAAGAGCCCCCCACCACCTCCTCCCGGTGATTCAGTGTCCCTGGCCATGTGGACACCTCCTGGGTGGGAGGCTATGCCTGGTCATGTGTCCTCGTGGGTCACACACGCATGCCGTTGCATTCCTACCTGGCAGGATCAGCCTTCTGGTGACTAAGGAAAAGAAGCCAAGTTGGCCCCCAGAGCCCCAGCCTAGCCCTAAACCCAGAGTCTAGGGGAGAAGTTTCAGGACTTAGCCCATTTGAAAAGGCCACTAAGGGCCCAGGGCCCCCCACTTTCTCCTCCCTCCAAAGGAAAAGGAGGAGCTTGGAAACATGACGAGGATGCGGGAGGTGTGGACCTAGGGTGTGAGTATGTGGGGGCCTGTCTGCACATGCATGCATATGTGTACACACACATACAAGTATCTGAACGCCAGAGCACAGGGGGTCCCGGCTCTGGCCAAGAGCTGACCCACTCTAAGGAAACGGAGGCCAGGCCTCCAAATCCCCAAGTCAGAGGACACTGGGAGCGGCGTTGACTGCGCAGGTCAGGGGGCAGGAAGGCTGCAAAGTGATCTATCCCCTCAACTCCCGATCTCAGTAGGGGCACTAACCCAGGCTGCCATCTTGTTGCCAGGAAGGTCTGGAGAACCCACCACCTCTGGGTCCTGCCCAGGACCCCAGGGGTCCTCCAACCCCCACTCCGCTCTCTCTGGCCTCCCCCACTGCCTCCCTTCCAGCCAGAATCACTCACCGCCCGTGGGGTGCAACAGGATATCCGCCGGGTTGTGGGGTTTCAGGCCCAGAGCAGAGAGGGGTGTCTTGGCCAGACCTGGAGGGGAGCGCACTGTGCCAGAAAGAAGAGAGGAGACACGGGGTGTGAGTCTCAGGTCATGGGGGCAGGGGGAGGTGCAGGGAAGAGGGGGAAGGGCAGGAGGGAGGGCACCTGTAAGTGAGGGCTTGCTGGGGAGGGCCGGGCCAAGGAGAAGGAACAGAGGAACCAGCTCCAGCCCAGGAGCACCGCTGCAGCCCCACTGCCCTTTCCCAGCGGGGGGAACCTGCACAGTTTGAAGGGTAAGGGCAGTCAGGAAGTGCTGTCCTTGTGCTGGCCCGGCCCCTCAACCACGGGAAAATCCTTTCTTTCCTTACGCCCCTAATTTCTTCACCACGATCCCTTTACGTGCCATGCTTTGCGCCATACACGCAGGGGGCTTTTTGGCCATCTCTGATTTTCTCGTATATCATTCCCTCTCTCTTCCTCCTCTCCCCCCTCCCCCCACACATATAGTCTTTCCACAGCAGGCACTTAGATGGACTGAGGGGACAACAAAAGAAAACAGGGCATCCAGAGGGCACATCCTGGAAAGGACAAACGGAGGAGAAGGGATCACCAGTGGAACCATGCTGACCATGAGAGCCCAGGCCAGCCCGAAGCCGAAGGGCTCGCCCCTTGCAAACCCCAGCAAGAGAGAATTTCTCAGCCTGGGGCTCTCTGAACCTGCCAAACCTCAGTGTTCTAGCAGAGGGAGAAGCCCAGTCTCCACAATCCTTGGGCAAGAGAACTGACTCCCTGCACAAACCCCAGGTCCCTCCCAAGCCACCTGTCCAGGTTAGAAGTGTCGCATAACACGCCAGGTCAGAAAGGGCTGTCAGGCTTTTTCCCACCAGCCAAGGAAGAGGCCAGACTCTGGGCTGATCCGCAGGGAGATGGTTACGCCCAGTCACGAGATTTCTCAATGGCAACTGCCACATATCCTCACAGAGCTCCAAGGAGAAGTACAAAAAACAAGCTCTGTGTCTCCTATCGCGGCCATCAGCGGCCTGCAGGGGCCATGGCCGCTGAGGACATGCAGCCGTGGAGCTCCTCCAGGGCCCAGGGCTGCCTGCCCCATGCCAGCGGCCCCAACAGACTAGCTGTGGCCCTCAGTTGTCCAGGACCCCAACACAGTCCCTCTGGGACCCTCCCTGGCCCCTTCTCTCTTCCCTAAAAGACAATGAGACCTACAGGAAACTAACTAAAAATATAATCTCTCGATGCAAGTAACCTATATAACTTATTTGTGCGTGCAGGTATGTACATAGGTGTCTGTGAGAATAGTGAGACTCACAGGGTCCGGTGGGGAGCCCGCTCCTACACGCCACCCCAGTCTGTCCTTAGAGGCCCGACACACAAACTCAGCAGAGAGGCAGCTACGTACAAACACACACGTCCAGGCACCAGGCAGGTCTAGGCCTGCGTGTCTGTCTGTCCCTCCTTCTCCCTTTACACACACACACACACACACAGAGGTATCTTAAAATGAACACTTATCAAGCACTTATTCATGTTTCAGACGAATGAATTTCAATGTAATTACTTATGTAAGAATGAGCCCAGCCTCAGAGGCCACAGCCCATGGCACAACCACAAGGGCTCTCCTGCCCCCAAGTGTGGGAGGTTTCTCTGGGTTCCCCTCACACATGCCCAGCTCCCTGCTTGCTCTGCCCCCAGTGCCCAGGATCCGTCCTTCTCTGAGGCTGATGAGTGGGTGGCCCTAAAGCCAGGCAAGGCTTTTGCTTCCGGGAGAATTCCTCACATTTCTTCGCCTCTGTCCTCTCTCCCAGCCCTGTGCATGGATGAAACCTCTGACTTTTTTCCGCATCCCCCACCTCCAGGGCACTAAGGGCTGAGCAAGGGAAGAAAGAGAAGAATGGGAACAGGAACAAGAGGCAAAAGCCAACCCAAGCTCAGCCCACATGGCTTCTGTCCAAAACAGGGAAATGGCCAACATCTTGGCCACTTAGACGGACATGGAATCAGAGTAGGTGTGAAGGTGAAGGGTAAGACCAGGGAGAGAGATTCCATGGAGTCATGAAAGGCCACAGGGCTGTCTCCTGAGCAGATTGTCTGGGGCTTGTACCATCCAGTGTGGCAGCCACGAGCCACTCAGGGCTCAGGCCCAGTGTGGCAGCCGCAAGGCACTCGGGGCCACGGAGAACGTGCAGCGTGGCTGTTCTGAACCGAGAGCCGTGACACACACAGATTTCAAAGACTTGACACGAAACAAGAAGGCAGAATATCCCAATACGTGGTTACTTGTTGAAACGATAATATTTTAGGCCTTTGGGATTAAATAAAACCTATTATTACAATTAGTTTCACTGGTTTCTTCCCACATTTTTTTGAAAAACTGAAAAATATCTCATTAATATTTTTATATGGATTCACTTATTGAAATAGCAGCTTGGATATTTTGGGTTAAATAAAAAAGATCGTTGAATTTAATTTCTCCAGTTTCCTGTTATTTTTTTTTTAATGTGGCTGTTAAAATGTTTAATAACACACATGGCTCGTGTTACATTTCCATTGGACAGCACGGCTTCAGGGACAGCCACGGCCTCCGGTCACAACGCCGGCCTCTCGCGTGCCCGACATGGCCGCCAACAGGAGTTCTGCTGGAGCAAAGGCCGGGTCCGGTGCCACATTCCTCCTTCCCCGGAGCAGCCAGTGACCAGGAGTGCGCAGGGGCAGCTCCAGCTGTCCTCCGCACACTCCTCCCCTCTCACCAGGGCAGATGCATACATAGCTAGGGCCTGGCCCAGCCAACCCAATGCCAGAGCAACACCAGTCTCTCCCTCCTCTGCCGACCCAGGCCTCTCATGGAGACCCTGAGTCCTTCGAGGCCTGCTCTGGGTCCTTCACTGCTTTCCCACAAAGGGCTTCTCCAAGCTCCTCTGCATGTCTCTTCTACCGTAAGAAGGAACCCTGCCCCACTCCTGGGCTCATCTGAGTCTTCTCTCCGGGGGGAAATACCTGTGCCTTTGGAGGAGCTGCCTCTCCAGTGAGTGCAGCAGGGGTACAGGCTGAATGCGCCTCTGCCTGCAGGCCAGGGATGGGTGGCATGCGGACTCAGCCAGCCCGAGTATGCCCGGCCTTACTTTCCTTGATAGAAGCTAAATGAGGTGTCTGGATGCGCCCAGAAACAGGCATTAGAAGCAAGAAGGTCAAAGAGTGTCTCAGACACACACGCAAATCACAAAGAGTCACTTTGGGGTAGAGGGTTTTATACGCAGGATGCAAAGACTCTCAACAACTCAGAAAACTCCACACCATGAGAGCCCAGGGGCCCTGGGTCACTCAGTGGGGTCCTTAGACTGCGTTGCTGCATCCTTAGATTTGGCGTGGACAACAGAAGAGAAATGCGGGATGGAAGGTGAAGTGAAATGAGCCACAGGATGATTAGGGACAGTCTATGGCTCTGCCCAACTTGGCCAGCATCCCCCACCCCAAACCCCAGGTGCTTACACAGGCAACGGTTGAGATAGGGACCTAAGGAGACCCAAGGGAGACAGGCTTAGGGGGGAGCTCTTACCCGCACTGGGCGGTGGGCTAGTCGGAGAGGTCCCTTCTATCTCCTCAAAGGCCTCCTTGTAGCTATGCAGATGGGGCTGCAGAAGGAAAAGGAAGCACACTGGTGGTCATAACCTTGAGAAGACAGCATTTCCCACTAACCAGCCCACAAAGCCCCTCACCAACCTGACTACCCACCCACACCCAGGTGAACACACAGGTCAAAGGCAGATGCTGCCCATTCATGGCCCCAACAACTCCTTGTAGCCAAGAGAATGGAAATTGGCTGTTTTGCAAAACCATTTGTAAGGCACAGGTGGAATTCAGGAGCACCTGCCTTGGAAATACTTCAGAACAGGGCCAAAGAGAAGGGTCCTGGGCCAGGGGACTCGGGGCCTAGCAGAAGGCAGAAGGGAAAAGGTGTCTAAAATCATTCCTGTCCATAATGACTCCACCTGGATTTTATCGGGCATGGTCTGCTCACATCAGAATGTTCCAGAGGGCATGTTTAGAATGCAGATCCTGGGGCCCTCCCCAAAGCTAAAGTGCTAGAATCTCTGGAGGCAGATTTGGCAGTCACATTTTAACAGGCTCTCAGTGATTGTAGACACGCTGAAGTTCAAGACCCACTGAGATGTCTCAGAAATGCAAATATGCACAGAAAATGGCACAGAAATCAGATCTTTGGAGAAAATCTTGTATATAGAAAGGGCTCAAAAACAGTGTATCAGCCCTGGCTGGTGTGGCTCAGTGGACTGAGTACTGTCCTGTGAACCAAAGTGTCGCCAGTTCAATACCCAGTCAGGGCACATGCCTGGGTTTCGGGCCAGGTCCCTAGTAGGCAATCACAGATGGATGTTTCTCTCCCACCCTACTCTTTCTCCCTCCATTCCCCTCTCTAAAAAATAAATAAATAAAATCTTAAAAAACAAAACCAAACCACTGTGTCAGACTATACATCTGGTGTGAAGTTTATTGGCTACAGTCCCCTATGTCGTACTCAGGGCTCTTACCACCCTGCTCAGGGGCACTCTTTAGGTGTCAAGAAGGGAACTCAGTCTCAGTGTTAATGGAAGATGTGAGGACATAAAAGCAATTTAGGGGAGGAAATGAGCTCCAGATTCCACATGCCAAAGCCCTAGGTGAGATGCAGAGAGGAAAAGTTACTGGGCTTACGGACTGGTCAGTGCCAGCCAGCTGATCGTCATGTTCCTGGGGCATTCAGGTGGGCTCTGCTACCTTCTGTGGCCCCAGAATGTGGCCTGGGGACTCACCTCTTTGGGCCGCCCTCCAGGATTGAGAGCGATGGTGAGAGCCAGCTCTGGGGACACACACTGGACAGGGGAGCGAACCCCGGGGCTCCGGGGGGATGAGGGCTCTGAAGACTGGTTCTCGTACTGTCCATCGCTGGCCGCCCGCCTCCGGAGAGGGGCTGGGGGCTCTGCAGGCTGCTTCTCCCGAGCCTGCACCCCTGGGAGGAACGGCAGGGCAGAGAAGGCTGTGAGCATGCTGTATGACCAAGGATCCATCGGGCCTAATTCCCCTAGAGAGGACAGCGCAAGCTCAAGGGCCATGCTGGAGCTGGGCCTGTCTCCCCTCTGCACCACCCTCTGCCCACACCCTGGGTTTCTCTGTAGGGTGGGGGCCTTGCTCAGGCTGGCTGGCCTTCACCAGGAATCTACTGCACACAGGGCTGGGGCCCAGAGCACAAAGGACTGATACAAGAAACAGATGTCAACTCCTTCCAAGGCCTGGAGGCAGAGGGCCAGAGCTTCCAGGCAAATGAGGGAAGGTGGAGGGAGGAGAGACAGTCTCCAAGGCGACTGATCAACCAACAAGCAACATCAGGCCCGTGGGGAAGAACTTTTGGAAAGAGAAAATAATGCATCATCTTGCAAATGGTGCTCTCAAGAAGGAACAAAGGAATGACTAAGTCTTGTTATAAAGTCCCCCAGACCCAACTGGCCCCTGGAATATTGCTGAACTTCTCTGGGGTTCCCCAACTTTACCCAGTGCACCTTTGAAACCTCTTAGTAACTTCCCTTACGCCAGCCCTTAGCCACCCACCCCTTCCTTGCCCCAGAGATGGTCCAGGTCACACCCTGCCCCTCCCAGCAGAAGAGCAGGCAAAGTGCTGGAATCATGTGTTCCATCTGCTTTTCTGTACTTCCTTCCATTCCGCAGGCCTGGGGATGTTGTTAACCCCACCCTCCTTCCTTCCCACCCCCTCTTCCCACAGCTGGGCTGAGGCACGGAACCATTGCCTCACTGAGCTGGCTCCAGAATCCTAGAAAACTTACCGCCACCCCACCCCGCCTGGGCCCAGAGGCCACAACCAGCCTGAGGGCAGGCTGCTGGTCCTGATTATCTCCCACCAGGGGGTTCTCAGCCCTGCCTTCACCACCGCCCAAGAGCAGGTCGGCCAGGGGAGACGCTGGGACTTACCACAGGTCACGTGGGACCGAGACCCTGGTCACACCAGCCGCATGTCAGCACACTTGGGAACACTGCCGCATGGTATGCATGTACACACATATACACATGCACACATACATGCACACACACACACTGCTGGCCCCTAGGAATGTGCCAAGCAGAGATCGCCCTCATTCAGATGGTCCGGAGTGGGGTCTGCACACCACAGGCAGCCTCCCAGCTCCCGTCTGGCACGGTCACTAGGGCTGCCATGAGAAGCGCATGCTGGGAAGCCTTCCTACTTGTCATGAATAGTAGGCTCCGGGCTGCCAAGTCCAGGGATGGGCACACACACAGGCACACACACAGGCACTCCGAGACGCGCACTCGTACTCCCCCACAGCTAGAGGCCCCTTCTGGAGGGCTGGAGAGCAGCCGGTCGAGCACTCCCACTGACAAATGCAGGAGGTGCTTGGTGCTGTTCCGAGTCTCCACCTGGAGCTCTGTATTTTTAGGAGGAAGCCCACCTGCCATCACAGCTGAGAGAAAAGGGCCCAAATGGGGACCGTAAACCAGACTCACAAACCCTTTTACTTAAAGCAAATAAGCCCCTCACTGTGAAGTACCCTGACTTTCAGAATAGAAAATGGGGGTCGCATTGTCCTAACCAGGGCACAGAGGAAAGAAGGGGTGCATCTCTGAAAGTCCTCAGCAGCGCACAGGGACCCTACAACCACCCCAGGCCCCCAGCCCTCAGAGAGGCCACCTGCAGGTGCCCCTGCCCTGGGCCACATTTCTCCCCCACCACGCCCCCTGCCCCTCAGCCCTCCTGGGCAGCTTGGTCCAGAACTACCACTGGTTTCATTCCTGGCAAAAACATTAGAGAGAAACAGACATAGCCATTGATTTTCTAATAATAATTGTGACAAAGGAGGCCGGTTCAGGAAAGGCTCTGGGGGTTTGGAACTAAGTTCAGCCCCAAGGTTAAGAGAAATGCATTAGGGCTGGTTTTCAGTTCCGGCTGGCCCAGCCCCGCAGCCTCTTCCTGGCAGATCCCTGTGCCTTGGTGAGGGGTGGCCAGCCTCCCTGCATGGGATCTGATGTCTACCCTTGAAAGGGGGTCTGTTTCAACTTGGGGCCAAATCTCGCAGAGGGACAAAGAACATTCTCGCCGGTGTGCCCAGAACACCCTCCACATCCAGTGCCACCACGCCCACAGGCAGTTCCGGACTGCCAGAGGGGCTTCCCGGCTGTGGCGGTCATCTGAGAGCATCTCACCTCTCCAAGTCTCCTGCCTGGTGGCCACCAGACCGGCACATGGGAGCATGCTCACTCCAGAGGCAGGGCAGTGCCAGAATGACCTCCCAAGAGCTAGGGCGCTGCAGGGGCACCTCCATCTGCAGAAGGCGGAAGACCCCTTGTTCCACCCCCATGGGGCAGCCCCTCCCCCGCAGAGTGCCCCGCATGGCACCCGTGACCAGCCAGGGCCTCGCACATTCTTTGAACACAGTGTCTCACTGTTGTCCCCCTTGGCAGGCCCAGATCTGCCCCTCAGCGCCTGGAGAGCCATGTCCCCTCTCTCTTGTCCTTCCCCACGGGAAGGGAGACGAGGCAGGGCTGAGGGGAGAGAAGAGAGCCCCATTGTTCCTCAGCCAAGCCGGGCCTTCTGGACACAGGCTGACAGCCAGTGTCAGAGAGAGAATGCCCCTCCCTCACATCCTGGTGACTGACCAATGGTAAAAATAGGCCTGCTCCCCCCACCACCCTCCTCCCCTCCACCACCCTGGACCCCAGGCTTTTCTCAGCCTCTAGGCCTATTCTCTCTCTCAGCACCACTGTCCCAGCACAGGGTGGAGCACTGCCTCTCTGTGCTCCACCCCCTGTGCACAGAGGCACTGCACACATATACACTTGCACACACATCACACATGTGCACACAGCCTTCACCCACCGGGAACGGCAGGAAGTCAGCGTCACCCTCAGCACCCCACCCTGCAGTCAGCCCCTTCCCCAGCACAGCCAGAGGAAGCTCATGAAGAAAGGGGGAAAGAGGCAGTGGCGGGGCCCTGGAAGGCCTTCCCAGCCAGGCTGGCGAGTCGCCCCAGCAGCAGGAGCGCTGGAATGCTCTGGTGGCAATGACGTGTTCTTTAGGACAATAATGTGCAACACTCAGAAGCCTTCTGTCATCCTCTGAGGGCTGCTCGCACACTGTGGGCACTGGGCGTCCCCACTGCCTGCGGGACGATGGCCACCTCAGCCCAGGGCCTCCACACGAGCCTCCAGACCTGAAAAGCAGGGTGCTAGAACAGCCTCCCTGCCAGGGGCCCTCATTCTGCTGCCCAGTGCTGCTGTGCTTGGGGAAGCAGCTGGCTCCAAGGCTCCCTCCTAAAGCAGGCTGGACCTGAAGCACTAAGTCCACTTCCTCTAACACACTCACACAGACTTGCTCACACGCTTACACACAATGCAATTCCGGGGGCTGAAGCCCTAATACCATCAATACATACATTCACGGCCGCGAACACCCCTGGGTCCCATGGAAAAATGCCACGGTCTCAGGCTTCATCACAGGCCACCCCTACAACCCCAGCCTGGCCGCTTCCGCCCCCACAGACCCAGCTCTTCCTTCCAGCCTTCCGATTTCCAGAAGACCGGGATCCTCAGCTCCAGGTGGTGGGGCAGGTGTCCAACAGCATGCCGGGGACTCCAGAAGTGAAGGGGTCCGGGAGGCCACCTGCTGGGCCAGGGCACCAGAAAGCCACACGGCGATCACACTAGCAGCCCCAGGGCAAGCCATGCCAGCTCCCCTCAGGATAGGCCCACCACCCCAGAACTGCTGCAAACCCCAGGTTCATTTGAACACTGCACTCCCCACCACTGGGCCGAGAAAAGGGGGGCGGGGGAGGAGAGGAGGCAGACAGGGGCATTCTGCTAGAGCCATCTCCCCGTTACCCAGGGACTGGGAGAAGGAGGGTCCAGGAAATACCAGATATTGTTGCTGGGAGTCAACTGCTCCCACCACCCCCGATAAGCCTTTTCCCAGAACTGACCAAAGCCATGGCGTGGGGCAAGCCTGAGCACCGTCTTCTCCCTGACCTGGGCTTCCAGGCCCCAGGGAGCAGGAAAAGGGTGAGGAGACTCAGTCCCTAGGTCTGAAAACCTATACGTCCACTTGTCCAAGAGACCAGGGTACAAGTAGTGAACTACATCACCCTCAAACAAAGCGACATGATCCTTGATGAAGGGTCCACCATGTTGGGGTACATCAAGCCACCATGCAAAACATATGGCAGGGCTACAATGCCTCCACTTTTCGTATTGGGAAATTGAGCTCTGAGTAATGAAGAGACTTGGCCAGGGTCACAGAGGTGGTCACAGTCAGACCCAGGACAATACTCAGGGCTTCTGACTCTGGGCCATGGGTCTTGGGATCAGAGATTCGGAATGAGTTCACAGGGGGTGCTCTGTCCCCAAAGAGTGCTATACTCAGGAGTGGACAGAACAGCAGGAGCTGGGGCTCTGTTCTTTGGCTTGTGCCCAGTGGCCCATGCAAAGCATAGCCTGGCGCCTGCGGAGGCCCTGGCCCGGCATCCAGGGTGGTGCAGCCAGGGTGGCCGGAGAGCTAGGCTGTCCTGAGTCCTGCAAAGGCCTGTGTGTCCATGGGGAACCTGAACGTTAGTCTAGTTACCCCAGACCCTGTTCCCTGCAGGCAAGGCCAAGGCCAAGGCCAGAAGCATCAGGCCTGTGTCCATGCAGAAGTGGGAGCACTCGTTCATGCAGAAGGAGGAAGGAGGGAGAAGTAGGCAAGGAGAGAGAAGGGGGGTGGTAATAAAAGGAAAGAGGGGCAATAGAGAATATGAAAGAAATGGGAAGAAGAGAACAGAAGAAGGGAAAAAGTGAAGAGGAAATAGAAAAATGAGGAGAGGAGAAAGTGGACAAAAATTTAGAAAAAAAGAGCACATGAAGGAGAAGGGGGAGTGAGAAACTAAAAGCTAAGATGAGGGCCAAGGAGTTCTGAAGGGGGGAACGGGAGGAGAGGAACCAACCAGAGAGGGAGGAAGATCGGAGCCGGTGGAGAGGAGGGTGCCAATGGCTGCTCTGCCCCATGCCCTGCAGTCTGGCGTTGTACGCTGCCCACACCACCCAGGGGGAGCCGGCAGGGAAGGAAGGCAAGCAGGAAGGGAAGGGATGACACCAGGCAAGGAAGGCACCACACCCATGGCACAAGGAACAGATGGACATGGGACACACGAAAAACGCAAGGGACAAGCCATTAAACAAGACGAAACAAAACAAAAACAAAGAGAAAATCAGGATTAGTTGGTATTCCAAGTCTGGGGTCTGGCCACACACTGGAGGGAGAGCGTCAGACAGAAGAGGGGCAGGATCCAGGTTCTTGCTCCTCCAAAGGGCAGGCACACCTCCCTCCTGCCCAGCAGGACACCGAATTCTTCTGATTTCTCACCCCAGTGCGGGACCAGAAGACTTCAGTCCTGTTGCCCCACAGGTCACCTGCCCCTGGCAGTCAGCATGGCCCCATCCTGGGTCCTCTTCTCCTGTCATGGTCACCTGCCTCTTCCTGGCTTCAGCTGAGACCCTGCCAGTCTGAGCCCAAGGGTCCCAAGCTCCATCGATCTTCCTTCCCACCTACCATGGAAACCATGGAAACCGCTTCTGCAGGAGCCACTCACAACATTCCGCTGCTGCCCAAAGCCGCTGGGCACCACTGAAAAGTCCCTAAAATGAGCCTGCCTGGACATACCCACAGGGACTACTGTGGCACCCTTTATTCACCCTAGCTGACTTCCAAGCCACCTTCCCACACAGGGCCTCCCGGTGACCAACATCATCCCACCCTGGTTTCCAGGGAACGATGCCCTTCAGCTTCCCTTCAGGCTACACAAGCTGGCCCACACTGGTGCCTCTGCTGGCTCCTCCCACATCTCTTACTGCGGAATGTGTGAGGCTCAGGGAGCTCACCTGGGGCCTCTCCTCTGCCTGCGTTCCTGCGACAGCCGCACGCTGACTCCTCTCAGACTCCTAAGCTCCGTCCTCTCCCCCTGGGACTCCTGACTCCTCTCTCCCACCAGCGTGAATGTTTCATGGGCATCTCAAATCCAACATGGCCAAAACCACACTTCTGATATCCCCTCTAAGCCGGCTCTTCCTACATTCATACCCATCCCAACAAAGAGCAACTCCATCCTTTAGGTGCTCAGGGTCGAAGACCTTGACTTTTCTTTTTCTCATATCCCACATCTGGTATGTCTATAAATCTTGATGGTTCCACCTCCAAAATACGTCTACAAGCTGAGCACTTCTCCCTATCACCATAGATACTGTCTTGATCAATATCAACAGCCTCCTAACTGGTCTTCCTTCTTCCTTCCAGGCCATATTGATACTTTTAGAACAAGTAAGATGAAGTCTTCAACCCAAATCCTTCTTAAGGCTTCTCACACCACACTGAGTCAAAGCCAGAGTTTTGACGATCACCCACCAGGCCCATGTAAGCTGGCCCCCATCCCATCACCTCTCTGACTTCGCGTCCCACTACACTCCCCATACAGGCATACTCCTGCCTCAGGGCCTTTGCACTTGCTGTCCCCACCTGGTACGTTCCCTCACTGCTCTGAGAAGCTGTCCCTGACCATCCTATGTAAAGTGCAACCAGCCACTCATCCTCTCCCTATCACTGGCACTTCACTGCTTTAGCTCTATGGCACTTATCACTCATCTGACATATGATATATGTAATTGTTTATTTGTTTATTGTCCATCTGCACCATGAAGGCAAAGATTTTTACTTTCTTTGTTTACCACTGTTTTTCCAGAGCCTAGATTAGCATGTAGCACACTTTAGGGTCTCATGTTGAATTAATGATCAAATGGGCCTTGATCTCATCTCCTATTTCAATGATGAAATATAAAAACAGGGTTCTCAATTCAAGCTCCCAAAGCTTAGCACCAGTATCTCCCTAGATCCGTACCTATCCTTTATTATTTCAGGAAGAGGTAGCTTACCTCCTGGTGGAACCTAAATTCTCCACCTGGGCTCCTAAGCCTGCCCTCTCTTACTTTCTTAGAGACCTTATTCTATCAATTTCTTTATCTCTCTTAAACCTTTTTCTTCTCCCTCTACCCTCCCTATTCAACTTCTCTCTCTTCTCTACAAACATTGTTACGGTTCCTATACTTACAAAAAGAAAGCTCTCAATACCATGCTGGCCTCTTTAGCTACCACCTTCTCTCCTTTCATCACAAAACCACTCAAAAGAGTAGTTGACATGCTGTCCGCACTCCCTCGGCTCTCACTCCTCAATCCCTCAGTCTGGCTTCCATCGCCAGCACTCTCCTGAAAATATGCCTTTGAAGATCACTGGGGCCACCTGATTGGCAAGCCCGATACATTGTTCTCGACCTTCCTCCTCATGACCTCTCCACAGGGACACTGCTGACCCCTCACTCTTCCTCCTGGAAACCCTTTACTATGCTGACCTCTGCGATGACCCACAGTCCCTGTCTCCTCTCACCACCCCAACCATTCCATCTCAGTCCCTGTACGGCCTCCATTCCCCTCATGGTCATTTTACTCTACGTTCTTTTCTTTCCACGCCCTCTGATGTAGAGACATCCGTGCCCACAGCTTTAAACTTCACCACTGTAAGGATGCCTCCAAAACCCACGGCTTTCTCTTTCAAACTCAGATCCTGGATATTCAACTGCCTTCCTTATATCTCTACCTGGGGGCTCCACCATCACCTCAAACTCAGCATCTCTAACCCTGAGGTCTTCACCTTAGGCCAAATTTGCTCTTCCTCCTAACTCCTGGCATATTAATGGAACCATTATCGTATTTCTGTTCATGGAATCTCAGAGTCACCTTTGATGTCTCCCTCTCCCGCACCCACTCCACCCAAACAATTTGTAAACTCTCACTAGTTGCACAGCCTCCTTAGCCTCCATCTCATCTTTTTCATTTCCATGGTCAGTATCCTAATCCAGTCCCCATACCTAAGCTATCTAATAAGCTCCTAAATCTCTCCCATTTTGCATCCTTCCTGCCCAGATCCGCCAGGCACATCTTCCTAAACTACAGCTCTGATCATGGCACACTCTCCTGACTAAAATATAGCTTCCTACATTGCCACTAGGTAAGATTCAAGCTCCTTAGTTTGGTACTTAAGACCAACCAGAGGCAATGTAGGGCCTAGGCTACCATTCTTGACTCTCCCACACAGCCTATATGCTCTCAATCTACTCTGTTCTTCAAACATTTCCCATGCTCTTCTGCCTTCACTACAAACCCTCTCTCTCCAATGACCCCATTCACTTTCAAAATCCTACCCATTGTCCAAGGCTCTGTTTAAAACCCACACAGAGCCTTTACAATCTCTCTTGCTGATAGTGTTATCTGCTTTATCCTCACTCCCACAGAACTTTCTCCATGCCTCCCTTATTACAAATGACTTCATTTTTAAGTTCCAGTTCTTTTTTCCCTTATTAAACTCTGGACTCCTTAAGGATAAGATCCACATCTTATTTCCAACATGCATTGAAATCTCCACCTCTACAGATATTTGAGATCAGACCAGTCACAGAATCAGGATCATAAGATAACTTGATTGGACTCACCAACTGTGACTCTTATTTCCTTTTCCTGTCTTATTGCACTGGCTAGGACATCCAATACAATGCTGAATGATAGTGGTGATAATGGGTGTTCTTATTTTGTCCCTGGCTGTAACAGTAATGTTTCTAATGTTTCACAAGAAAGTATGTGTGATACAGGTTTCTGGTACCTACCTTTTATTAAGTTAAGAGAACTACCTCTAAATTCTCTGAGATCTAAGCTGAAATAAAATGTACAGAGTTTTTGGATCAAAGTGAAATGAACCTGGGACATAATACTAAGCATGGAGAACAGCCAAATAGGAAAATGAAGACCTGAGGGAGAAAAGCCAGGAGAAACCAGATCAAGTTCATGGCCATGAAGAGGTTCTCCCTTGGATCTGAACTTCCTGGGTTATTCATGTTAAAGCTTATGTTCCAGCTTCTTGCAAAAATAGAATGAGCAGAAAGGAGTGGTGCTAGAATTTTATCATCCCTGGCTCCTAGACTATTCTGACATTGATCCTGCCCATGAGCCTTTATCTACACATGCACTGCAGGCATCATAAAGGGCTACTAAGAAAGTTGTGCAAGCAGGATCTGCTGACATAAGAAATACTGTTCACAACAGGGCATGGACCAAAGAGGCCCTTTACAGGCCTGGAAACCAAATATCAGTGTTCCCTCTATACATCTCATCCCTTCTCCTGACTGAGTCACTCACAGTTGGTGAAGGAAAAGGGAGCAGAGATGTGCCAACAATATCACCCCCTTCCTATGATTTCTTGGCAGCCTATGGGATTTAGAGGTTGATAGTCAAGACCTCAGAGGCTAGTAGGAGCAAAAAGGCTGAGGGGAGAAACACTACAAGATGGATATCCTTCCCGAACCATTCAGGTATGCCTTCCTCTTGAGCAAACTCCAGGAAAGCTATATGGAAGGGTTTGGTAAGGGGAGGAAGTTCATCCTGCTCCCCCAGAGAAAAGCTCCCTGGATCCTATCCCTCATTAGGCTAGAGTGTCACTATTCCTCAGGCCACTACCCCAACTCTGCAAAATCTTGAGAGGGTTCCATTCGCCTTCCTTCAACATAACCAGGAGGAAAAGCATGTCTGCTGACAAAGATGCTGGGGAGTCCTTATCTCAGGGGCCCAGACAGGGGAGAAAGCAGAGACATTAGCTCCATCTGGACCATCCCCATGGAGCCTTTCTTTCACTGCTAGGGTTACAGAGGCAGGTAGGTATCCTGTGTTTGGGCTCTCAGATAAAGGCAACGATGTGCTGCTAGACCAGCTCTCCAGGGGAGGTGAAGCCCTGATTGCCAGTTTCGGGGGTGTAAACACTTCCAAGATGGCCAATTTCAAGGATGGATACTTGATCTGGGGACTGTTCTCTGCTCTGAAGTACAGAAGTAGGGCACCCATGCCCCCACACCCAGTCCTGGGCCCAGCCCAACAGGCAGCTGCCTGCCCCAGCTACTTCCCCAAACCCACCAGCCATCCCCAGCAAGGGTATCTCCCTCCCGCCTTGCGGTTGGCATGGTGACTCAGCTTCCTCTAAATTTAGGAAAAAGGGGTGCAGGGCAGTGTCAGCAGCCCAGACTCCTCTTCTCCTCCCTGAGCTTCCACCACCCTGTCAGCTGAGGAACTGGGCACAAGCCCCAGTCTTTATTCACCCCTGCCTGGACTTTACCTCTACAGTAAAATCAGCCCACAGCTTTCCCACCCAGTCTGGCTGCCCCCATGAAATGGTCATAGGCTTAGGCCCATGGGAAGGAAGGGAACCCTTCCTGTCCTTCCCAACATAGCCCTGGACAGTCTGCCATTTCTTGCCTTTATCTCCTCAGTAAGCTCCTCCGGTTGCTCCACTCTCTCTCCTCCCTCCAAAAAGATAAGCCCATTCATGTTTTGATAGGAAATGGAGCTTTGTTTCTCAGTGCATGCTTCTCATACAAAGATGATCCTAAAGCAGGGATTAACAGGACAACTAGACAAGAGGGGGGACCCTGGGCTCCCCAAAACAAAGAAATATCCCAAAAGGACCCACCAGGGTTGAATACAGAGCTCTCTCGGGCTTTGTTATGCCTCTGGGAGGGCCAAACGAGGAACTTGAGTCCATTGAGACCTCCCTCCAGCCTTCTCCATGCCTTCCTCAAGAAACTGAAGTCTGAGTACAGTGAGCACTGCAGGCAGCTGCAGAGAGCATCTCCTCTCTACTTAGAAGATATGTACTCCAGTCTCAAAGTCACCACCTCCAGGAAGCTTTCCCTGATTGTCCCAAGTGGTAAGTCTTGCTTTCCCCAGGCTCCGAGGCTTTGGTCTCTACCTCTGTTGTGGCACACATTGCATTCTGTTAGAATCACCTGTCCCCTCACTAGACAGTAAGCTCCTTGAGGACAGGAACTGAAAAACATTGATCTTTCAATCCCAATGTCTGCCTTGTAGCCTAACAGACAGTAAGTGCAGGAGGGGAGGAAGGGATGGCTAGTGTGTAGGCTCCTGCCAGCCTCTTCAGGCCAAAGCAGCGTCTGCTGAGTTTTGATGGCTGTTCCTGCACCTCCCCACAGCACAAACCAAGATCAAAAAGGGAAGATGTGGAGGAAGTAAGGAGGGGTCACCCAGCACTGATGATCCCTGAGGCTCTTACCTGCTACCCGGTGGGCCACCAGTCCCTCCAGGTTCAAGGGCTCCTCCTCCGGAGTCCGGGATCGATCTGAAGTCACCTCCTTCGGTGGGAGCTGAGGCTGAGTGGTGAGGCCAGGGAGAGAGGCCGGGGGCTGCTGAGGCACTGGAGGGTTGGAGGTGGTTGAAAGGAAGGCGGGCAAGGAGGAGGGAGAGGCTGGGCTCTTTGAACGGTAACTCTGGTTGGGCCCAGCTGGACATGGCTGGTAATCATAAGGTGAGTAAGACCTGCCAGGAGGGGCGGACTCCGGCGAGGCTCGTGGGGCCAGCTCTGGGGTTCCCAAGGAATGCCCACTGGGGATGTAGCCAGATCTGGACTGGGTCAGTGGATGGGACTGGTAGGAGGAGCAGGAAAGAGGCTGAGAGGAGAGTGGGGAGGCCCCTGGCCACGCCCCAGGGACACTCTGGGACTTGTGCAGGGGGGTGGCAGCCGCAGCCGGCTCCAGATCCAGCATCAGCATGTTGAGGGCTTCAATGGACTGCTCGATCTCCTGCTGGGAGGCTGCCCTTGGGAACTCAGGGAGGCCAGGCATGGGGGTCTCTGCCAACGGCTGGGGGCTGGGCCTGCTGGGCCCAAGACTTTCCAAGTGGGCTCTTTCCTGCTGGCGAGGAGGTGGGCGAGGCTGCTGCTGCTGCTGCTGCTGCCAGGAGTTGAGGCCCCTCTGCACAGCCTCACGACTGCTTCCCCCCCGGGCCGGTGCTGGGGGCAGCTGGGGCTCAGTTTCCGGAAAGGACTGAGAGCGGAACATACTGCTGGGGTCATGGCCATAGTGGGAGGCGGTCACTGGCTGTGGCCAAGTTGGGTGGGGGCTCTCCCGCTGGTAGCCAGCTAAACCCTCCTGTGCGGAGTAGGAGGGCCGCATAGGGGCCAAGTGGCCGGCATGGGCAGGCACTGCGCGGCTAGCAGATTCATAGGGGTAGCCCCCGCCATTGACCATAGGCTCCATGGGGTAGGGCTTGTCCAGGCCATTGGTCAGTGGGGACAGGGCCTCTGGGTAGCCTCCCTCACTGGTGTTGGTGATCCCATCCAGGGAGGACAGTGTGCCCATGCTGCCCACACTGTGCCCATCCTGGTTGGGCAGCTCATCGTCCAGAATGTCTGTCTCCCGCTCAGATGCCAAGGTCCCACCGTTGACATGAACCTGGGCTGGGACCACATGGCGGACAGAGGAGGGCGCAGCAGGGCCCCCAGCCAGGCGGGACCGGAGATGCTGCGTGTGGTACATGGCGCCCGGCTTCTCTCGCTCTAAGCCGAAGCCACTGAGCAGGCGGTCCAGCTCACGCTTCTCCTCGGGACTCAGGGCAGCAGGGGCACTGGAGGGGCCAGGAGCAGGCTCATCGGTCTTGTCTGTCTTGGTGGACGCTGTGGAGTTGCCCGAGTCACTGCTCACGGACAGGGTGTGCTCCACGTGGTTGGGGGTGGCCGACAGGGTAGGACGTGTGGCGTTGACAGCCCCAGTGCTGCCGTTCAGGGAGTCCTTCTTCTTCACCTTGGCGTACAGGCTCCCGTCCAGTGGCCCCTGAGTGTGTCCCACAACCTCTGCAAGAAGAGGAGCAACAGACAGCAGATGTCAGTGGGAGGCGGGACATCTTCTACCTCCATTCCCTGGATCCTAAAGCCTCCTCTCAGCTCCCTGGGATAGAGCTAAGGTGACTTTTAAATATTTTATTTCTTTATTTTTAGAGAGAGGGGAAGGGAAGGAGAAAGAAAAGGAAACATCAATGTGTGGTTGCCTCTCACATGGCCCCCAGTGCGGACCTGGCCCGCAACCCAGGCATGTGCCCTGACTGGGAATCGAACTGTGACCCTTTGGTTCACAGCCCATGCTCAATCCACTGAGCTACACCAGCCAGAGCCTAAGGTAACTTTTAGGACCAAAGGACCCTGCCCTAGGCCTTTGGGCAGAACCCATCTCAACATCAAGCTTCAGGGCCAGGCAGCGGAGCCTGGGATTGGGAAGGGGGTCCTAGGGGGCAAAGATGTCCAGTCTAAAACCTGCCTCTGGCATCTTGCTAGCTTCCCAAGAACCTGGAAGGTCCAGGCCAAGGTGGTGTTCAGCAAAGCCAGCAGGCCCGATGTCAAAGGGGATACACATTCCCTCTGAATGTTGGGGCCCATGAAGTTTTCTGGAAAGGGACAGGGGTGGAGGGAGCATCTTAGGGATCAAGAACAAAAAGCAGAGGCTTTCATCAAGGAGAGGTGTCCTCTGTGTCATTTTGTCTACAGGCAGCTCGGGGGGCCCTGTGAGCAATACTTTCTCTGAAAGGAAAAAGTGAGCGCTGGGTGGCTCAAGGCCAAAGGGCTGACTCAGGAGCAAAGAACTTGCCCCGCCCAAAGAAACTCAGTGATTTCACACCCTGTACAATCAGCAGCCCAGTTCCCAGCCCAACGCTCACACACACACACACACACACACACACACACACACACACACGGACAAGCACCCACAAGCACCTCCCAAGGCAGGCCCCCAGATGGCAAAAGAAGAGAGACCCTCCCAAATACTGCACAAACCCCAGCCCAGACACCAGCAGTCAGTCTCTCTCTCTCTCTCTCTCTCTCTCTCTCTCACACACACACACACAGAAAACCCAACACAAAGATATCCAGAGACCCACATGCCAACCCTGAATTACCCAAATCAAACACCCAGAATTCACCCATATCAGACACACTGGTGCCCCCAGTCAGAAAGCAAGCTATGGATACAAGTGTGCAAATACAAATAATAATAATGATGATGATAACAGTAACTAACATGCAGCCAATACCTATTATGCACCAAACACTTGGCTACATACTTTACACATACTTTGCTTCTAATCCTGTATGTCAGGGAGTGTTGTGCCTCTTTTAAAGATGGAGAAATTGAGATTCCGAGAGGTGAAACCATTTATTTGCAGACACATAGTACCTGGTAAAGCTGGGGTTTTAAATCAGAATCAACGTAAGACAACTGAAATAAAACTAAATTAAAATCCAAGCTAATTTAAAATCAGAACTTCAAAGGGCACACATACTTTTTATTACTCTACACTGGCTCCCGTCTCTCTCTCTCTCTCACACACGCGCACACACACAACAGAAGGAACACATAAAAGGCAGCAATACCCCAAGATAAATACTTAAATTTAAAGCCACAAACATTTCAGAAAACAGACTCCCACCATGCCCAAGGATCAGCCCTCAGGCCAGAAGTGGCAGCCTCTAAAAATAAACACTCATACAGAAACCCACGGCCAAAAACAAGTGATCAGACAACCACAAAACAGGAACATCCTGATTGGCACACACACACACAGACCACAAGCCAACCAAGTGATGTCACCGAGTGAGCGCGACACAGAGATGCCCGACAGGGCCCATCGTCCACACACACACCCCAGGGCTGGATGCTCTGCCCTTTCACTTAACTCTTCAGAACCGTCTCTCTGAAGAGTTTTCCCTGGAGATCTGGGGCCTCAACCAGCAGCAGGAACCCAGTGACACTGGCCAGAGTGTTGCCGCAGCCCAGGGCTCACTGGGATGGGGTCGGTCTGAATGGGAAAGGGGCTTGGGCTGAGATAGGGCTGAATCTCCAGGAGCCTGCACCTTGTGCTGGGACCCCCAAAGGCCGCTAAGAGGCTGCTGCGGGCATGGCTGCCTCTGCCAACTCATCTGTCAGCATCCCTGAAGGGACAAGTGCTGCCAGATGAGAGAGCCTGCCCCTCCAAAGAGAAGAGTGCCTTGCTACACAAAAAGAAAGAGACCCCAGCTGGCTGTTTCCAGAGGAGAAAAGTACTAAAGACAGGAGCTTCGCACCCACTCATATTTCCAGGGGTGGTTCCCACGAGGATGGGCCCCTCATGCCAGTTAGTGGAAGTCTGAAGAGCTGACCCTCCTTCTCACTGTACCTGCAATGCTGCTGGCCATAGAGAAGCAGACACATTCCCAGGCCCTGTCCCCACTCAGCAAACCATACCAGGAGATGCCAGAGTGCTCCTCCCAGGCCAGGGACCTCCTGTATGCCCTGCACCCCTAGTACCCCAAGCCCACGCTCACCAGTTCTGGGAAAGGGGGAGACAACAAAGCAAAGCGTGGGGTATTCTGTGCCTCCCCACTGGCACACAGAAGGCCATGAGAAGCACTGGGTGCAAATCTGAAAGCACTACCTCCTTCCAGGAGAAAGCAGACCAATCCAGCACTTCACTTGGGTGAATAAAAGAAGAGCTTTTGGCAGGAGAGCTAAGAAAGCATTCCCGAGGCCGGGAGGGAGAATTCACTCGATTCCCATTACCTGATATCCTGGCCCTGCTGGCCAGACCCTGTTCTTCATTGATTTTGAAAATGTCAATATTAAACTGATTCTGCCATGTAATTTACCCCCAAATGGGCTACTATTTGCAGCCACAACACCAGGAACGCTAAGCACCATGCCACTAAGCCTTAGTAAGAAAATCGAAGAAGTGTAAATTGTGTAATTAAATCCTGTTTGTTTAATACAAATGGAAAGGTCTATTTCTGTCCTCAAAGAAGGGCCCAGCTGCTCCCGACTGCCCAGTGCTGGCCGAATGCTCCCGGTTGTGCTGTAGCCTTCACTGGTCATCTCCCTTTGCATATCAAGGGGAGAAACTAAGGACAGGCTAGTCCCAGGTCTGTCCAGCCCCTGTGAGGGCTCTGCTGTGTAACCCCAGCATATCAGCAGACCCTGTGCGGCACCTACCCCTGCTCCTCCCATCAGAGATGAAGGTAAGTGTCCCCTGCCCCCCACACCTTCTCACCATCCACCACGGCCACATTAAGAGCTATTTACCAGGACCACAAGAAGCCGGAACACAAGGTCGGTTTCAATCTATTAAGGCAGGAAGGACAAAAGAGAGAGGCAGGCAGAGGAAGGAGAGGAGTGAGAAAGAATAGGGGAGGAAGAGTGGGGCTTGGAGGGGGTGAGGGTTCTGAAGCTGGGGCTACCAGATCCATCTCAAAGTCCCAGCAGCCTCCAAGGGATGGCCAGCTTGGGTAAAACAAGCAAACAAACAAAAAAAAACTCAGATGGCCCATGAAGAATGAAAGTTGTACACCCAGTAGAAGAGGGGTAAGGGATGGAGGGAGGAACCTGCCTGGCTGGGGCTGTGGCTACTGGCACGGATGACAATGGACTGGGAGAATAAACTGCAGGGGAAACACAAGTTACACACAGGCCAGGGTGCCGAGTCCCAGGCCCCAGGCTCCCCCCAGCCTCCCGGGGACGTCATGTCTCCCGGGCCATCTCCCTACCCACTTCTCTAAGGACGTTGAGAAGTCCACAGTCTTTTCAAGGCCCCACTTGTTTTGTCTGCCTGTGTCTCCTGGTTCTCCCCAGCAGCTGCTTGAGGCCCTGGACTCCACCCTCGATGCTGAGTTTGATTGCACCAAGGAGCCCTTATTCCACGACGGCCGTAATCCAGATGTGCGAGTCATGCTTTTGGAAAGCGCTGAGGAAAATCCCCAGCTGACTTGGATGTGGACCTGCTCCCCAGGCTCCCTCCAGTAAACTGCGGAGGTGTGTGGTGGGAGGGGGGGCGGTGCTAGAAGCACAGTGCAGGCCAGAATGCAGGAAAGGAAGGCCGTGTCTGCCCACACACTTAATAAAGAATGAAAGAAGCAAACATGGATACTAAGATGACAGGGATTCAGGGCAGTTGTTCTCTAATTCTTATGTTCATAAGAACCTCCTCTGGGGATTGTTTAAAAATGAAGACTCTGGGTCCTTACCTCCACAGACTTTCACTCATAGATCTGGGGTGGGGCCAAGAGTCCGCATGTTAACTAGCTCTCTGGGGTTCTGGTGCACACATGGGCAGGTAATGTCTTGAGAAACCCTGACCTAGTGGCCAGCATTCTGAGCTCCCAGGTTAAGGACCCCTGCTTCTCTTACTAATGCCAGGTGGGGAGATTTCATTTACTAAGACGTTGGGACAAACAGCCCAACCGTGGAGAATGAAAGGCTGGTTGACTACAAGAAAGAAGTCTCCTTTGGCGATGACTCAATGAGGAGAGACCCCTCACTGTCCAACAGCAGGTCTGTTTTGGACTATGACTGATTTGTCAAGGTCCTCGGGATGGGAAGCTTCATGATAAAAAGTCCTTTGAGTCCACATCCAGCAGGATTATGCTCCATTAAAATGCATCGCCCAGAGCAGTGATGACCAACCACCGCGGAGGAGAATCAGTGCTTTCCAATAGGAAGAGGCACCGCGCCCACCCCGGACACAGGTGGTTTGGAGGCAGAGAGGGGCCCTGGCAGGGGGGGAGGGAATCTAGCTCCTTAAACATGGGAATGGGGCATTAAAGGCCATTTGTGTCTGGGAGGTTAGTGACCTTTGACAAAGATCAAGACTTGGCCAAGAGGCAACCAGGAGAGCAAGTTCTGGACATCTTAACCCTTTAGCCACAGACTCTCCCCCAACCACAGAGGGTGCCAGGCTGGGGTCAGGGCTGGAGCTGTTAAGATGAAACATGGGAGCCAGAGGATGGAGCTGAGAACCAGGGAGGCCATAGGGTTGTGCTTCTGGAGAGGAGACAGAAGGGAGGCACCCCCTCCCACCCCACGCCTCAGTCAGACACCCCCATCATTCAGAAGGATGATCTCCATCTAAATGGCCAACTCAGCTTGCTCAACCACTTAACCATGCAGGACCTGGCTACACAGACACTCGAATGCGTCTGTGCAGCTTTGCTGAGTGACGGGATTCAGGAGCTAAGTACCTCGAGCTTGGCCTGGAACATCCTCCTCTTTCCATTTCAACAGCTCTCACCACCCGCAGAGTAAAGCCCTACATCCCCCGTGCTGGGCACACCAAACCTTTTATCATCCAACCCTTGCCTGCCATTTGAAGCCTAACCTTCATTGTCCTCAGTACCCCAAAGACCACCCCTCACTCTACTCTTACTACTTACATGCTCTTTCCTACTTTGTACCACATGCTATTCGCTCTCCCGAAGGCCCTTCCTCACCCTGCCTCCACCACTCCCAACCTCCCTGGCAAACCTCTTCCTCCTGCTTCAGGCTCAGTTCGAACTTCTCTGGGAAGCCTTCCTTGGCCTCAGCCCTTTCCTACAGACCTCCAGACTCAGATCAACCTCTGATATGCAGACATCTACAAAGGGCACATTCCCAATGCCCTTTGTAGATGTCATCTGGAACATCAGTCACACACTGGACAGTCGTTGTTGTCCTTGTTTGTCTTCCCTACTAAGCTGAGTGCTCCTTGAGGAAAGACCTTTGTTTCTCTCTCTCCCCAGTGCCTGCTTCCCAGATGGCACTATTCACAACATGGTCCATATGAACAGTGCCTCTTGGAGTTCAATGCATAAGCAGCATGGCTATACAGGATGGCCCTACAGAGTGCAGTGCCTGGCACACAGTAGGTGTTCCCTAAATGCTTCTCGCATTACATTAAATAGCCCAGAAAGATTTATATAACCCGTGCGGCCACTGAGACACTCTTCTTCCATTGCCACTCAGAGAAGTGAAAACTCAGGGGTTCAAGGCAGACCACAAGCTTCTCCCAAAAGGAAAAGAGAGTCTCTACAGCCAAAAATATCATGAGAGAGGGGTATTCTACAGAGTTGGTGATAGCACAGGCTGGGCACATGGGTGGTCCCTATAAACTGGTTGAGCCAGAGCCTACCCCATGGCACCCCCCACAGAATTCCCCAGCCACACACCACTCCAGCAGACATGAACTCTTATGCCAGGGACCTTTTGGGAGAGCTAATGAAAGCCCAGACTAATTTCCTAAAAAACATGCACAAACACAATTCTTGGCACTTAACTTCAGGGTGGGGATAGACACCCAGAGTCCATCTATGAACCTTAAATGAAGAGGTACACATTTAAAAGCATGTTGCTTCTGGGGATCCCTCCCTGTCACCCAGGACTTCTGTGAAAAATGTCAGGCTCCACCCAGGAGAAATGGGAGAACACACAGCAAGGAAAACCTTTCGGTGGAGGAGCTCGAGAAGGGGTCCAGCCCAGAGCAACCCACTGGGTTTCAGCTGGCCCCGGGGAGGTGGATGTGAGGGGGAGGCGAGGATGGAGAGGGCAGTGGAGAACTGTAGCCCCACGGCTCAAGGTCGACCTGGGGCCCTCCTGAGGTGCTCTGACAATGGCAGCAGAGACTTTCTAGACCCCGGTCCTGGCTTCCACCCATGCCAACCTCCCTACCCCATAGCCAGCTGGGGATCAAGGTAGCCCTTGGTTCATCACAGCCTGCAGAGAGTTCTGTGACTTCTCTAAATGGGAATGGGCTTCCTCAGGGGTTCTGAAGATCAGCAGAATTCAGGGTTGAAGAGAAGCCTCTGAAGGGGAACCACACTGAGGAGTCACAGCCTCTGCCAAGCAAAGAGGGCAGAAGACAGGTGCAGCCCACAGAACTTGGTTCACATCAGGGGGTGTCAACAGATTCCACGCTGACAAGCACGGGCTTTGAGCCCTGTGGGTGGGGACAGACGGGTCCAGGCTTGGCAAACAGACACCTGTCTTTCTTGATGCTTAACAGCACTCAGAGAGAACACGCTGGGTTTTCAGACAGTGGACAGAGAACGAGATTCTTCTCAGGGCTGCTGTCAATGTTTCCATGTGCGGCTCTATCTCCTGTACAAGTGACCTCCCCAGCCTCACCACAACCTGCCTCTGTAGGCCCAGGAAGGGTGGGTGGCAAGGGCCCCACCCCTGCCACCTCCTCCATTCTACTGAGAAAGAAAGAAGGTGGCAAGAGGCCCAATGTCCAATTGGAGCCTAGTCTGAATCTCAGCCTGTGGGCCTTGAACATGGAGAAAGTCAGCATTGAAATCGAAATGGAAACTAGAGCCCCTCCCACTGGCACCTCCGGGCCCTCTGGGCAACAGAACTAAGATCTGAGAGGGACTGGGAAGTCAGCAGAGCCAAGAGAACTTTTAAAAAGCCATAGGATTTTTAGAGCCGAAGGGTCTTAAGGGTCCATTCTTCCACCGTTCACCTGTCATGTTGCAGAAAAGTGAAGCTCCAGGGGCCCTCTCCAAAGTCACCCAGCTCAAAGGTACAAAAGGACTTGTCTTCCTGACTACAAGTTCAGTGCTCTCCCCTTAATGGCCTTCAAGGTGAAGGTAGTTGGAGGAGCCTGGCAGGGAGGGGGCAGGAGGGGTACTCTCCAACTCTATGGCTACAGACCAAGATCCTCACAATATAATAGATGAGGTTTCCGTCAAGTGATGATGATGGATGTGTCCCCAGGCCTTCCTCAGGAAGGACCCACAGTGCTCTGCACAGATACCATCTTACTTGAATTTCTCCAGAGAAAAGGCGTAGGAACAGAAAACCTGATTGTGACCTTTATTTCAGACCCAAGGGACCAGGGCCTGGAGGGTGAGTGACCAGCCCAGGTCACACGACTACCCATGACCTTGCAGGGCCAGCCTCCTGGCCCTCAGCTCCCACACCGGGCACTATAACCAGAGCCTGACACCCCCACTCCCCGCCTCGGCCTATCCGGGCACCAGATATCACAGACACACTCAAGACGGTAAAAATAGCTCCAAGCCCACAACAACTGAAGTCCTTCCCTGCCAGGCCAGGGCACCCGCTTGGACACTCAGAAATCCCTGGCCAGGGGACGGCCAAGCCCTCATGAGCTGTGCCAGAGGTGGGAGAAAGCCATGAATGGGAGCCCGCAGGAGGCCGGCAAGGGAATGGTCAGCACCAGGGGTGCCACCGAGCTCTGTCTCCAGAAGGAGAGGGGTTGTCCTGAATAAACATCATGCTGGGAGTGTTTCAGGGGTCTCCACACCTCCACCACACTCCCTCTGCCCATCCCACTCTCAGCCACCGTGAGCCATCACCCCGGAAGAATGAGGCCAGCTCAACACACTGCCCCCCACCAACTCAGCCACCCCTCAGACCCGGGTTGGCAGCTCTTACATGTCCAAGGGCAGCAAATTCTGGAGGGGGTCTCAGGTCCACTACATCCACCTCCAAAGGCCATGCAGAGGGTCACAGCCCTGCACAACCTCACGCCTTTGCCCGCTCGGTGGCAAATCCAGGACTGAGGGCAGAGAAGCCCCACCACCCTCTCCCCAGATCCAGCAGAGAGCCACACAAGGACACACAGAAGCAAAACAGCCGCCCGACAGACACTTACCCTCTGGACAGAGAGGGAGAAAGGGGCGGGGAAGGAACCGCTCTGATTTGATCTCTGCTCCTTGCGCCTCAAGTTTCAAATAATTCCTACATGGCTGCAGCTCCAGCTCGGTCTGTGTCCTACTCGGGCTCACTGGGACTGTCAGCGGTGGGAGGAGCCTGCCTGCCCCTGTACACACACCACTCCCTCCCTCCAGCCCGCGAGCTCTCTCTCTACCTCTCTCCTTCTCCCTCTCTCCCTCTCCCTCTCTCTCTCTCACTCTCTCCCCCTCCCGGCTCTGCCTCACTCTGGCTTGTAGGAAGCCATTGGGATAAAACTCTGTCTGTAATTTCAGCCAGCTGGGTCCCCAGGGCTTCACTTATCATCCTGTAGCTATGCAGCTCTTGAATGACATCACAGTGGCTTCCCAAAGGCTCCACATGGAGTGCGAAGTGGCCGCTCAGCTCCAGCCCCAGCCCCTGCCCCGTTGCAGCCCTAGCTCAACCCAGTTCCAACCCTAGCTCAGCCCTAGACCAGCGACAGCCCCAGCCAGGCCCAGCCCCAGTCCCAAGCCCATTGCAGCCCCAGTACCCAGAGAAGTGGGAAGAGAAAACCTGGGAGCAAAGCGGCAGGGATGCAAGGGAGAGAGAGAAGGGCGAGAGTTCCTAGGAGGGTGCTGAGATTTATTTCCCCAAATTTTTCCATTTTTTTTCCACTCTCAGCAAATGAAAGGCAGAACAGATGACAACAATTTTCCAGCTGCTGAACAATAAGGTGGAAATCTTTTTTTTCCTCCCCCCCCCCCGCCCTGTTCCCCTCCCCGGAGCAGAGCCTAGGAGCCAGGACACTGCCTTGGCTTATAAAAGCGGGGGGAGCCACAAAGGCCCTGTACTTCCCAGAGGTAACCACGGGGCCTAAACAGAGGGCTGGAGTGTCACCTGGGCAGGTCTCAGTGAGGGGGACAGGAACCCCAAAATGAGAGTCTCGGTGTAAATCTTCAGATTCTGGTCCAGCAACCTGGACAATTTTTGAGGCCTGCCTTTGGGAAGGCCAATGGGCACCTGGCCCAGGATATTGATCCGCCGGGCCATCTGAGCCTCCAATTGACTGGCTATTGGTATTCAGTTTGTTCCCATCTGAAAATCATGAATGGCAGAGAGAAAAGCTTTTTGGAGTACCAGCGATGTCCACCCTCACGCCCAACCATCCAGGTCTGAACCAGTCCAATCCTCCAAAACCCACACAACCTGCCCAAAGTCACCCCATCATCCTGGTGTGCCCTAAACTGTGCCAGAAGTCCCTCACTGACAGCAGAACACCAGATGCCAACTCTTATTTGCATGTCTTTGGTGACTTATTTGCACAACAATTGAATGTCCCAACCTAACTCCTAGAGCTGCTAAGATGGCCTGGGTTTTACAGCCATATTGAGGGGGTGGCTTTAGTGCCTGGTGTCCCCTTGCCAGGGACCCAGTTAGTGTGCAACCCTGAAGTGCTTCGTGGCTGCACCACCCTGGAGCCCCACTTTGCAAAGGCAGGTTTGGCACTGCAGGCTTGGGAAGGAGAAGCTGCCAAGTAGAGGCCACCTACTTCACCCTTCCTGAGAAGACACCTCATCTTGGTCCCCCTCCACATGGCCAGCACGTTCTCTGCATGTTTCTCTTGGGTAGTAACGAAAGTATGAATTAGAATAAAAATGGTACCCAGTGCCCTGTAGGTTACCCGCTGCGCTATCTCAACTGTATCTTCACTGATGAGATGGGCAGGTCCCCAGCCCAGTGTCAAAGGATTCAGAGAAACCATAAGAATGGGCAGCAGAGAGAGAGGTTCCATGCCACGGGCCTCAAACTAGGTGCAGGAGGACTTCCAGCTTTCCCAGGGCAGGACTGTTGTGAGAACACAATTTGGACAAACTAGGCCAATCATCCAGTCGTCCAATCATTCTAAGTAGAAGCAGAAGGAGAAAGGCCTGAGTGTCTCAAGTGTCGAGGTGTCAGTTGGGAGAGGGAGGAGCTCAGGGAGTGCCTTGATGGAAACACCCACAGGCCTCTGCAGGCTCACCTCTCTGCCTTCCAGCCCAGGGAAGGCAGAAGGAAGAAGGAGGTGGACCGGAAGCTCAGGGCTGCAGGGGCTGGGCACCCCTCCCATGACCCCAGGCTTCCAGGGTGCCTGCACTCCTCCCTGGAAAGCAGTGGACAGGGCAGCCTTGGAAACGTGTTTCCTGAGGGTTGGGCAGAAGTGAGGGCGCTAAAGGATTACTCTGGAAGGGAACTGTCAACCCCCAGGCAGATGTCCCAGTTGGACAAGGGTCAGGGGTGCACCCACTCACCTCCCTCCTGCCTCTCCCTGTTCTTATTGCCTCCTGGGGCATGGACCCCCATCTGCAGCAGTCCTCCCTTGGGAAAGATGGAGGGAGCTTGGGGAGCAGGCCCAGGTAGGACTGGGGAGTCAGGAAGGAGGAGAGGGTGCACCAGAACAGGGGAGACAAGTTAAGTCTGCGACTGCACTTTAATGCACCTTCTCCCATATGCTTCCACAGCTAAGGCTTAGAGGTTGCAGCTTGTTCCGGCTCACACTGGGAGTCTGACCGGACCCTCAAGTTCCTTCTGCGTCCCAGGGAGGAAGGAGGAACCAAGAAAGAGGTGGAGGGACAAAGGGTGGGAGTC
Source organism: Anoura caudifer (assembly GCA_004027475.1). Lineage (NCBI taxonomy): Eukaryota > Metazoa > Chordata > Mammalia > Chiroptera > Phyllostomidae > Anoura > Anoura caudifer. The sequence continues at coordinate 167,562 of PVKU01001837.1, read as the reverse complement.
TGGAGGACTGGACAAGAAGGAGGGAGTGGGGAGTGATGATAAAATCACAGCACTGACTTAGAAAAACGGGCCCAGACCCCACCGCCCCAGTGAGTGCTGCCCCATCACAGTGCTGCCCCCATCCGAGTGGTGTCCCCACCAGAGTGGCGCCCTGGGAGTTCTATGCACTTATCCTAATACTTCCAGGGCTCAGAGCATTTCTGGAAACTTGGAACTGTTTCAGAACTGGCTCCAAATTCACACCACGGACCCATCTCTGCACTTAGGGTCCATCCCCATTATCAACCCAAACAGTCCCATTAAGTACTACACATACCCCTGGCTGCTGTGGTTCAGCGGATTGAGTGTGGCCTCCAAACCAAATGGTCAGTGGTTTGATTCCCAGTCAGGGCACATGCCTGAGTTGCAGGCCAAGTCCCCAGTTAGGGGACACATGAAAGGCAACCACATATTAAAGTTTTCCTCTCTGTCTCCCTCCCTTCCCCTCTCTCTAAAATTAAATAAATAAAATGTTTAAAAAATAAAATAAAATTATTTTTTTAATTCTTTAAAAAAAAGTACCACACACAAGTACTGGTTACCAAACTGGCCATGTAGTTTTAGAGTGACAGTTCCCATCACTGCTGGGGGGTGGAGGTTGATGTGGTTCCACGCGTGTGTGGGTGTGCGTAGCAGATCTGGGTGGGGCTCTGCTTCCTCTCCCAAATGGGTCTATCCACATGCATGAGTACAAGGAGGATCATGCAGGCATTTCCAGGGGCTCTCCTGGGCAACCGTGCTCAAGTTCACAACCGTGAGCACTGCGGGCCAGAGCAGGAAGTCCCTGCTGCAGAGGGACAACCCAGAAGTGACTCTACTGACCCTTAGAAGCTACACATCATGGGGCACAGCCCGGACAGGAGCCAGGAGCCAGGGCACCACCCCAGGGTTCTATCCTTATGTCATATGAAGAGCGCCGGCCAGGTTCTTGAAGCTTCTCAGGCAGCATACAGACACAGGGTGCGGGCCAGGAGGGCAGGAAGGAGGAAGGAAAGATCTGAAAAGCTTTGAGCTTTCATATCAAAATCTGATCTCACTGCCCCTAGAGAAGGAGAGGAACAAACATCAAAGAACACTTTGCTACTAACAGTTTTGTTGTTTTTTTTTTTTTTAAGCAATCAAGGCAACAGAAGGCGAGAGTCTCCAACAAGCGTCAGGGCATTGACTCGCTGAGGTGATGTAAAGATTGGGTCGAGGACGATAAAGGCAGTCAGAAGCTCTTGGCTCCCACCCACAGACAGCTCTACAGCCACTTCCCAGAACAAGAAAGCCCGCACCCCGGCCTGGGTAAACCTCATAGGGTCGGAGAACAGCCCAGCAGGTTGGCCATCTGGGGTAGGATGCTCCACGTCCCCTCAAGGGAGTCTTGTGGGCACAAATAATGCTTGAGCAGAGAAAGGGAGGGAAGGAGAAGCAGCAGTCTGGGGCCCGACGCCGAGTCCCGTTTGCACACAGAACCTGCCGGGGCCTTGTCAGTGCCCCCAGGGGTATCTATTCTCCAGTATCCGTCCACCACGGTCACTCACCCGATTTAGAAAAATGTGTGGGGCAGAAGGACCCATCTCAGCCTCAAGGAAATCCAGTCCTGACACCAGTTCCCCTTCCTCCTACCCCTCAAGCGTGATGCCACACCCCTACCCCTCCTGCAGCAGCTGAAACCCACTCTTGGCAACTCTGATTCCATTTCCCTAACGGAGACCGCACAAGAAACAGACCAAAAGAAGGAGTCATCTGGCAGCAACAGCAATAGACTTGGGGTCCAGGGACCAGAGCACTAAGAAGTGACCTTGGATGGGCCTCAGTTTACCCCTCTGTGCAATGGGAGAGCACAACTGGATGATCCCTGACCTCTTGGCAAGCTCTCAGTGCCCAAGGAAACAACTCAGAGAAGATGCTCGCCAGGCACTGCCTGGATCCCTGAGCACCTGGACTCTGTGCACCTGTTTCTCCTCCCCTGCTCGATCCTGCCTGGGTGTCTCTAGGCTCCAATCATGTTCGAGGCTATTTCTGCAGCAGCCACAGAGTCCCTGGGGGCTAGGACAGAAACAGTGATTTACAGGAAGTCTGGAAATACACGCCAGGCTGCAGAGGTTCTGAGGGCCATGCAGGCAATAAAGAGGCTGATTTATTTTCATCAGTGAAATGCTGAAACCCAATCCCTAGAGCGAGCTGACCTAGCAGACGGCGGCGAGGAGTCCCTCACACAGAGCGGAATTAGCTGAAGCACAGCCTGCCGGGTCTCTCCACTGGGGCAGGTGATGGGAAGGGACAAAAGGGGAGGCCAGTGCCAGCCAGCTGGGCCACTGTGGCTCCAGGTCCCTCAGGCTGGCCTCTTCCCACCTGCTGCTGGCCTGCCAGGGTCTTCAGGATGCAACCATTGCAGTGAGCAGAGCTCAGCAGACAGGCTTTCCATTTTAATACAGCCCCCATTCTCAGGAGACTTAACACTCCAGGCTGCTGCGCCCACATGCCCACTTTTGTGGGGCAGGGGGCCAGAGCTCCTCAGACTTCTGCCCTCGTGAAGCCATGTTCAGATATGGTGGCATCAGAATCCCAGCTCCGTACCTACCTGGCTGTGCAAGCATTGGCAGGTTACTTCGCCTCTCTGAGCCTATTTCCTCATCTGAGAAATAGGAACGAGAATACTCAGCTCAAGGAGTGATGAGGAGTAAAGGAAATAATGGGCACCTAACAGCAGCTCACATCTGGAGGATGCACACAGAAGGGGGAGGTAGACTCTCCTCCTGGCCCCTAACCAAGTTGCTGGCTGGGAATGTCCATTAACAAAACCCTCACGGAGGCCACTTTGGCACTATCAAAATTTTATATGCATATACTCTTCCACTCAGCAATTCCATTTCTAGAAATTTGTCCTACAGATAGACTTGCACAAATGAAAATAGTGTATGTACAGGTTATTCGTTGCAGCATTTTTGAAAACAGCAGAAGATTGGAAACAACCTAAATGCCCATGTTATTTGAAATACATGTTACATAAAATGCAGACCACATGTGCAGCGGAATATTACGCAGCTGACAAAACAAAGAAGGCTCTTTATGTGCTATTACAGAAAGATCTCTGCAGCATTAGATGAAAAAGCTCAGGGTACAAGCCAAATGCTTGCAATGACTACAAGACTCTAGCGATCTGGTCCCCAGACCTCTGACCTCACCTCCTATGATAACATCCAGTGCCTTCCCCGTCCCCTTTGCGGCTTCCCAAACATCTCAGGTGGGCTACTGACTAAAGGCCTTCACACATGCGGTTCCCTCTGCCGAGGATGCTCTGCCTTAGGCATCTGCTTGGCCAACTCCCTCATCTCTATCAATTCATTGCTCACACAATCCCCCCTCAGGGAAGCCTAGGCTGACCAGCTTTTTAAAAAATGTCATCTCAGTGCCCCCTCTTCCAATCCCCCTTACTCTGATCTGTTTTGTTGCAGAATATTTGTCACCCAACATGCTCTCTCATTTACTTATACGCTTTTTTAATTTTTATTGCCTGCCTTCTCCCACTAAAATATAATCATGACGAGGACAAGGGTCTTCATGTTGTTCACTATTACCTCCTCAGCATCCACAACAGTGGCTGCCCCTATTGTAGGCATTCAGTCAATATTTGCTGATTGAGGGAGTGAATCGCCCATGTACCAAAGAACACCGATGATTTGAATTTCTTCTTCAATAGCGTGGATTCAAGGTTAAGCCTATAATCACGTCATTCTCACTCTCCTGCATCCTGATATGTTTTCTCAAGTGGAAGAGAAAGAAGCAGCTTTACAGGGGCTCCTGGAGGCACAGGACCCATAGCCTGGCCACCACAGAGGGCCAGAGCCAGGGAGGCACGACCCACAAAGGGAAAGGCCCTGGAAAGACCCTGGGAGCTGGCCTGGCTCTGCCCCCAACTACAGTGTGACCTCTGCAAACCCCCCAAAACTGAGTAGAGGGATTGGCTCACACAGGAGAATGGAGCCAATCATTTGGATGATCCCGGAGAAGTTCACACGCAGATCCCAGATCCCAGATCCACTGAAACCTCTCCCCATAAATGGCCCCAGAACTGCCTGCTGGACAGAAAGCAGGACCTGGGAAAGTGGACCAGGAGGGAGGGGCTCTGCTGCCCGAAGAGAAGCACACCAGCTAGCAAGCAGGGGTGGGCAAGACAGTCAAGATCCAGGAACAATGCTGTCTCCTGAAGGCTGATGGACAGAGGACCCTGAAAAGCCAGGACAAGTAGTGAAGGGGTTAAACTTTTCCAAAGAGCAAACCACCTCAGCTAGCACCGAGGAACCAGCCCAGGACAACTGCCCTGGACAGGGAGAAAGAGGGCCAGGCGCAGCCTCCAAAGGCAGTGAGACATACCCAGGGCCTGACCAGGTCCAGTGAGGAATAATCCAGAATTACCCAGAAAGACAGCCCTCATCACTGAGGCCCAGATGCTGTGAACCAACACCTCTCCCTACCCCCCACCCAGAGGAGAGGCAGTCTCCACCTGCCCCACCTGGGGCCTGGAAACCAAGGAGCGGGGCAGAGTCTCTACAGGCTGCAGTGAGGAAAAGCAACAGGCAGAGCACGTGTGCTCCAAGTAGCCGACACGCCACCATGTCCTCTGAGTAACTAATCCGGGCTCCAGGGACTGGTCCATTGCAGGATTTGGGTGCTGTCTTTTCTCTTAATCCTCTGGCTCACTCTCCCCTTTCTGGCCCCATGTAGATAGAGGGCAGCCCAACAAGGAAAGCCAGTCAGATCAATTGCTTTTCTTTCCCCCTACTTTCTGGACCTTGAGCAATATTGCTACACCACTTTTAGATTTGAAAAACAACTCCATCTTCAATATCATCTGCCTCCAGCACCCAGGACAAACGCAGCCCCCTGGAGAGCCATCCCCCTCCAATCACCACCATCCCCAGAAGCTCCTGCTCTCCTGAGAAGCCCTGGCCCTCAGCCAAGATCTTTCTCCATGTGGGGGTCAGAGTGCATGGCGTGCCTATCTGATCTCACTGAACCCCCCACCCACCACCCTTGCCTGCAGGCAACCCCAGGGCATGACTTTCTATAGCACAAGGTCTAGCGTAGTGCCTGTCACCTAGTAAGTGATCTGAGAAAATAAATGGAGGGAGGAGGGGATGATGGGTGAAAGGCAGCTTTCGTTGGGTAAGGAAAAATATGTGATCAGGGGAGGCTTGAATTTCTTTTCTTGGACATGGTTAAAGTCAGTATCTTGGGGTCTGGCCGGGTCCAGCTAACTTACGCTTGGCTCAGTCTGGCTGGGGAGAAAGGAGGAAGGTGGTGGAGAGGGAAAGAGTGCACAGTCTCGTCTTCCCTGGCCTCGAACCTGATATCTGAGCGCAAGGCGAGGGCAGACGGTGCCGCTCAGGCCACTGGCCAAGAGCTCTGCGTCCGCTCTGAGTGTGGCTCCGGCCTTCCAACCTCCACCTGATGACAGAGATTACAGAGGACCAAAGGCACATTCACTCAGGAGAGTATTGGTTTACCAAATGTTCCACAGGCAGACACTGCTCCCCAAGCCTGCCAGCTGCCTCGCAGAGCAGGGCCAGCGGAGGGTTCGAGGGCATCAGGACAAGCCCCGGCCCACCCGCCCGATGAGGAACAGTGAGTGCTAAGCAGGTGGCCGGCAGATGCTGGGTCACCAGTGTCATCTTCTTCACCTACAAGGTCAGGCCAACCTTGCATTTGAATTCGCAGCACTCTGGTTGTTCCAGGAGGTCAGGAGAGGACACCTCTCTGAGGGGAAGAGAAGGCACCCAGATCCTCCTCAAGAAGGTGTTTGATCCCTGCCTCTGTCACGACCTCCGTGTAGACCATCCCCACTGAGACCCATCTCCCTTGTTCCCCAACAAATCTGCCCAATGGGGCCAAGAGGTCAAGGACTCAACTTGCTTGCTGCAGCTGATCCGCCCTCTCAGCCAGGAAGTTCTACCAGGTGGCTAACTCACAGTCCTCCTGCTGCACTCTAAGCCCTTTGTCCTATATGATGTGCTAGAACAGGGACAGAGCAGCTTTGAATTTCTCTGCTCATCTGCCCCCAACCCTAAAGTTGCAGACCAAAAGGGCTGCCCTTTCCCACAAGCCAAGTTAAGATTTCCCCAGGAAAACCAGTTTGGTGCTGAACTCCAGACTGAGCACTGGTGCTTAGAAAATTGTCCTCTGCTCAGATACAAGGGACACATGTATCACTCCAGGATTCCTTTGTGTGAATTGTTGGAGCCCACCTGCAATCTTGTGTTCCCCTCTTTTACTGGTCCCTCCCATACCTTACCCCCAAGTTTGGAGGGCAGGAATGTCACCCCTATGAATGTATGTCACGGGGGCTGATCGCCCCACTGCCTAACTGCCTCATTCCCAATGCAAAGGGGCCGCTGCTCTCCTCACCCTGTCTGGCCCTGGGGACATGAAGGGGCATAGAGCCATGCAGGTGAACAAGGCAGCTGGAGGCAGAACTCCTGGGCTTTTGTGCTGCTCTGCCATCCAGGGACCTGGAACCCAGCCTCCCTCTCTGTGTAATGGGACAGGTTTCTCACCAGTTCCAGGAGAGAGATCAGACCAAGCAGCCTAAAGCATTTCAGGCTATGGATGAACAATCTTTGGGATTAAGATTTAAAATGATAGAAAGCAGTGTGAATCCCTAGCCTTTCTGTTATTGCCTCAGTTTCCTCACCTAGACAACAGGAACACCAGTTGTAACCCGAAGTTAATATGGAAACATGTGGGTCTCAGTTGTGACCAAGGCCACAGGAAAATGAATGCCACATTCCCAAGGCAGGGCTTGCAGAAAGAGGTGACAGACATCAAAAAAGCCACCCACAGAACAGGAGAAAATATTCACAAATGGTGTATCTGATGAGGGCCCTATTTCCAGGCTGTATAAGGAGTTCATAACTCAATAGCAAAAAGACAAATCCCCAATTTTCTAACAATGTGCAAAAGATGTGAATAGATGTTTTTCTAAAGAAGACACATAATATAACGGCCAGTTAACAAAGATGTTCAACATCATTAACTCTCAGGGTAATGCAAGTCAAAACCACAATGAAATACCACTCTACACCCACTAGGATGGCTAGAATACCAAAGAAAATTACAAGTGCTGGTGAGGACGTGGAGAAACTGTAATCCTCATACTTTGGCAGGGAAGGAATGTAAAATGGTGTGGACGCCTTGGAAAACAGCCTGGAAGGTCCTCAAACGATTAAACATAGAGTTACTACATGATCCAGCAATTCTACTCCTAGGTATCTGCCCCAGAAAAAATAAAAACATGAGTCCATGCCAAAAGCCGTACATGAAGGTTCACAGCAGCATTCTTTAAAATACTCCCCAGGTGAACACAAGGAAGATATTCACCAACTGATGTGTGTGTAAACAAAGCGTGGTGTGTCCACGCAGTGGGACACTATTCAACAACGAAACTGAAGGACTGATGCGTGCTACAGCAGGGAGGGACCCTGGAAACGTTACACTAAGGGAAAGCCACGTGCTCCGCAATTCCGTTTACATGAAATATCCACAACAGACCAATCTACAGAACGGAGACTGGGGCTGGGGTTGGGGTAGGGACAGAAATGAGAAGTGACTGCTAATGGGCAGGAGGTTTCTTGGGGGGGGGGGTGATGAAAACGATCTGAAATTAGATTATGGTGGCATCGCGCAACCCTAAATATATTAAAACCCACTGAATAGCACACTTTAAACAGGTTAATTTATGGTGTTAAGTTTTATCAGTGTAATGTATTTTATTTTGTAACATTGGAAATATACACTCGCAGCAGCTGCATTCTTTTAAAAAAAGAGATGGCGGAAACCGCTTTGTGGCTCCGAACTACACCCATGCACAGCCACATCAAAGGAGGAAGGGGGTCAGGAAGTGGGAGTCTCGCAGAGGCAGTGGGGGGAAGAGGGGTATTTTGCTGTAAGTGTCACCTGCTAGGGGCTCTTTCCTCACCTCAGGGAGTCTGCTCAGCTCAACCTGAGTTGGCTGGGGCACGGAGAACATGGGAGATGGGACCAGGCTCAGGCCTGAAAGTCTGCGGGGTGGGAGGCAGGCAGGGAAACTGAGAGGGGCTGCCTTCGCCACCGCAATCCCAGGCTTTGCTGAGCCCAAGCCTAAGGGCTCCCCTGGACTAAGGGGAGGGAGAGCCACCCCTGGGCTGCCTCAGATCCTGTCCAAGAGGGCCCCCTAGAGGGTGGAAGGGGCTTCAGCAGGAGGAAGCTGGAGGGAGCAGGAGATTTCTGGGCTGAGGGTCACGAATATGTGACAGAGCTGCCTGCTGTCACTGCCTGAAGGAAACAGTGAGTGAGAGACAGGGGGAGATGAGGGTGGGGCAGCTGTCTCCAAAACACCCACAATGGGCTGCAAGATAGAAAGAGTCAGCATCTGACGCCTCCAGAACCTTCCACTGGCAGAAAGCTCAGCACTCATACCTCCACCCAGAGCAGGCCTGTGCCACACCACAACGGTGCCAGGCAGGCAAGAGTGTTCTGACCCCTTCCCTCCTTTCCTCTCTTCCCATAAGTGTGGAAAACAGGGAGAGAACCCACTGAAACACACCCACAGCTGGCGGCCAGCTAGGGGCTGACACGGGGGAAGAACTAGCTCTGCACAAAGTACCAAGGTCACTGGCACTAGGCACCTAGATTACTGACCAGAGGATCTTTCATTACCTGAGAGTGATCAGAAAAGGCACGGGACTCACCCTCATGACATATGGGAACAACGGAAGCAAAGGATGCCTCTATAGGGCAGGGGTAGACAAAATAAAGTGGCTACATAATCACATCCTACAGGTTCTGCTTGTTCAATCTAAGAGTTTCAAAGCAGCAGCTACTTCTAGGGGTTTGGAGAGGAGTAACCAAGAGAACGCCGAGTCATTGGAGCCCGGCACGGGGTGGGTACACAGGCTGGCCCTTGGCTAGCCATTGTCTTTGCCATCATCGCTATCATGGGGCGGTTTTAGGGTCGGAAGTCCCCGTTGGAATCCATCCTCCTCCATTCACCAGTATGGAAACTGAGAGCCAAACGGGAAGTAACTTGTCCAAGGTGGCACAGCAAGTTGGTGTCAGACGCAAATCTCCTGACTCCCAAGAGGGGGGCTCCCAGAACGGGGCCAAGTGTAGAATGGACCAGGGGGTGTGGGCTTCTTCTTAAGAAGAGTGGGCTTGTAACATTCAAAATCACACTTCTATCTTCTCCCCTCCAGCACTTCAATAATGATGATGATGATGATGATGATGATGATGATGATGATGATAACAGACACAAATTACTGCCAGCATAGCCCATACCAGGCACTCTGCCTTTCACAGTTGACGCATGTTACCTCATTGGATCTTAACAACAGAAGACACGGTTGTCTCACCTATCTTACAGGAAAAGGATTTGTGTCTCCGAGAGGCAAAGTGGCTTGCCCGAGGAACACAGTGATAAACAACAGAGCTTGGAACCAGACCTTCTGACTCTCGATCGCACAGTCTTACTCCCTAGGGTAGAGATTAATCTGTTCAGCATTATTTCAGCTTTCCATCTTCCATGCATAACGTCCCTGCACCTTTGAAATAGGGCTGGGCTGTATGAGTTTTTTCGGCCGATAAAATGTGAGCACAAAAAAAAGTGTGTCACATCCAGGCAGAAACAGTCTGCAAGTCACAATGTCCTCCACCCCCCGAGGCAGCCGTGATGGCAGCATCTCTGAGATGAAGCCACCACCAGCCCAGAGTAACTAAGATGCAAGGAGTCCCCTGCCAACTCACACTGGACAGGCAGCAGGGGTAAGAAATGTGTTTTTGTTGGGTTAAGCCACTGAGAATTTGGGACTGGTTGTTTCCCAGCGTATCCAAGCCTCTCCTGGCTGATACGACCACCGAGCTACGCTGCTCTCCACTCCACACTCAGGAGTTAGGAAGGTCTGAGAGGGAAGCTTGGTGGGTGCATCTTAGCTCCCCAGAAGTCATAAAAAGAAACAGTGATTGAGCTCAAATAAATGGAAAGAATCACTTCTCCAACCGCCTCATTTTACCGGAAATGAAGACAATCTAAAGAAAAAGAGTTACCAAGGACACCCAGAACCCAAATCCCCTGCCTCCCAGGCCAATGTCTGTCCAGTCTGTCTGTCTGTCTCTCCATGTCTCTCACCTATTTCTCTCTCCTTCTCAGTCTCTGCCTGTTTGCTAGGTATCTCTCCTTCCTTCTTTCCCTCTCAAAAAAAAAAAAAAAAAAATCAGAGAACCCTTGGATGAGACCACAGACCAAGCACCCCAGGCTGCTGTCAGGACGGCTCTTTCCCAGAACAGGTAAAGAGTTTAAGGAGGGGGCTGGTGCCCCCCAGGGCAGGACACCCTCCCCTGAGGAAGGAAATGCCTCTCCTCACAGATCCTGGGGGCTCAGACCCTTGGGCACAAAACCAAGCCCCCTGTCACAGCCCCTGGCTCTGGTGGGACTGCCCACCAAAACAAAGCAAGGCTGACAGGCATCACGCAGAAGGAGGAATCCAGAAGTGGGTGGTTAGCAGCCCCCCCGTGCCATCTTCAGCCGAGCTGGGGGGCTTGTCCTATTCTCCTTTCACTCTTTCTTTGGCCCAAGCCATCTGCTGCTTCACTCAGCTCTCACCCCTACACCCCAGGCCTCTCTGCGGGTCGTGAGAAGCTCTCACACTCAGTGCCCAAGGAGGCTGGGGAAGGGTGGGAGTGAGGCACCCCAGGTCTAGTCAACCTTTGGGCTTCTGGAAGGCAAAAGGCAGCCCACAGCCCTTGGTGTGGGACTTGCTTCCGAGAAGGTTTGCCCTAGAACGCTCCAGAGGAATTTGGAGACGACTCCGTGCAGCATAGGCAAAAACACAGCCCCGCTCCCACCCGCAGGGTGCTGAGATCTGAACATGGGGCTTCAGAACTCAGGCCAAACAGCTAATGGGGCTCCTGGAGGCTGTGAAATGTGGTGTCAGCCAGAGCGCTGAGCTGGCAGGCTCCAGACCAGACTGGGGAATGACAGAGACAGCCCACAAGGAGGAGGCTGGTGCAGAATCAGACCGCTCTCCCCTCCACCCACCCTAGACCTTCTCTTCCCCACTCAGGACTAAGGCTTCAGGCATCTGACTATGGGAAACCCAGAAAACTCCTTCCTAGGTGTTATGGCCTGAATGCCCCCCCCACCCCCGAACCAATTCATATGTTAAAGTCCTCACCCCCAGTACCTCTGAATGTGGCTATATTTGGAGATAGGGCCTTAAAAGAGGTAATTTAAAAAGAGGTCATTTGGGTAGGCCCCCATCCAATCTGGCTGGTGTCCTTATAAGAGGTGATTAGGGCACAGACACACCATGGGCAGACCAGTGAAGAGACGGGGAGAAGACAGCCGACTATGAGCCGAGGAGAGAGGCCTCTGGAAGAGCCAACCTTTCAACAGCTTGATCTCAGATTTATGGCCTCCAGACTGTGAAAAAATGAATGTCTATTGTTTAAGCCACTCACTGTGTGTTACTTGGTTGTGGCAGCCCAATCTCAGACCCCAGGCAGTCGGGTTCACCAGAGGGTACTGCTCCCAAAGCAAGGGGTCTCTGAGATGGCAGGTATTCCCCAGTCCCTCAGTCACCCGTCCCAAGGCCTGGAAGCTTCTGTGCTCAGAAAGCTCTTGCTGTTGACTTCCATGCATTCTTCCCCTTCCTTCACTCCCCCTCCTTCTGGCCTAAAGGCAGGTGAGTCAAAAGGGTCTCCAGGCACCATGGTCACCCCAGCCTCAGTCCACACTCTCTCCCTTTTCCCTCTCTTTCTGGTTCTATTTCCTGGGCCTGTCCAGAGTAAAATGGGCCACCCTGTGTGGCAGCAAGCTCCCTGTCAACTAAGGGTTTGAGAAGTTGGGGAGCCGCCTGACTTAGGGGTGTGGAGGTGCTGAATACGCTGAGCTCTAAGGCAGGCGGAAAGGGATGTGGAGCCAGACTCCTAGATTCAAATATCAGCTCCACTTCTCTCGTAACTGCAGGTGATGTCCCCCATCTTGCCACACTTCAGTGTGGTCACTGGTACAGCCGGGGCTGAGATCGTGCAAAGGTGAGTTCCGCACATGGGGACTGCCTCCCTCGTTGGCAGGTCCCTTCCCCTCCCGAGCCTTGGTATCCCCACTGATGGGCCCTATGATTGCCTTGTGCCATCCCAGCCTGGGAGGTCAGCCTACAGAGAACAGAGGCCCTGTCCGTACTGTTCTTTCTCCCTTCATCTTCCTGCTGCTGTTAGTCAGGGATGTCCTAGCCAGTAGAAGAATTCACTAAGCATTGCAATACCGCACACCTGAAACCAGAATTAGGAGCTGGGAGGGTGGGGATGCAGGCAGCCAGGAAGGGGTTAAACACAGAACAGTCATGGCACTGGGGGTTAAGTCAGGGTCCCCTGGAAGGCTTCCCAGAGGAACAGAAGCTCTGACCCCAGTGCTGGCCACCCGTCACTACAAGGAGGGGGCAAGGTGGGGGCCAGGCCAGAGACGATTTCTGTTCCAAGGTGCCTGGCTCAGTGCCCCCAACCCCAACTCTGAGCCACCCGGTGGGCTCCAGGGTAACTGGCCTGGCCTGGTCTCTCCTCTCCACTCTCCTGGCAGGCCGAAAATAGGAGAGGCAGGCTGCTTCCGGAAATGGCCTCGTCTCACCCTAGACACACTCTACCTATTTGGAGAGGCTAGTCCCTCATTCCGGAGTGAGCAGCCCCTCACCCCCTGGGGAGGCTGGGGAGAGACGTGAAGGGACACGTGTGTCTCAGCTGCTCCCTGCACCAAAGTCCTGCTGGCACTAGAACCGGGCCAGCCCCATGGCCTCCAGGGTGCCACGCTGCATGTGCCGCCACATCTAAGCCTTCCTCATGGTGAGAGGCAGGACCAGAGTGAGTGGGTCTGTGCAGGGGTGAGAAGTACGGGTAAAGCGGGCAGACACTCACTCAAGCTCAGCAGGGCCCGGGCATTGCCACAGGACCAGACACCCAGAACAGGCCCCTGGGGCATCAGCCAACCCGGGACTGTTTCATGCTTAGCACTGGGTTTTCACACCCAGATCCTCTCTTCACCGGCTAGGCAGCCTTGGGCGGATTACTTCAGCCTTCTGTGCCCCGGTTCCTCCATCTAGCTGTAAAAACAGAGCCCGCTTCACAGGGTGCCTGTGAGCGTTACGTGACGATCGCGTACTGGCACCACAGCTGGCATGTGGCAAAACCAGAGCTGGCTCCCAAAGCCAAAGGGCCTTCTCCCTTAGTCTTGTCTGCAGACCCTTGAGATGTCACTATGGTAACGACCGATGGGTCCGGGACTTTCGAGGAAACACAGCAGGCAGCCACTCCACAACGGCCCATCCCCAAAAGTTGTTCGCTAAATCCCCACTTGGCAGCAGAGTAAACTGAGACCCCAATAGGATGGCATCTTGTCAAAGGATTTGAACCTGGGTAGTTTAGCTCCAGAGGACACATTCTCAACTCCTGCACTAAGCTGCCTCTTGTGAAAATTGCTACAATAACCTAATGATGCGGATAGTATTCCTGCCCCCAAGTTTGTAGATGAGGAAACAAGGGACCACAGGAAGGCTAAATAACCTGACCACGGACATGCAGCCACAGAGGAGGGAGCTGGGCTTGGGACCTCGGCAGGTGGGCTCTGAAACGCACACGCTCGCCCACTGCACTACACCACCTCAGGGTGGCCGGCCTCTCCCAGTCCAGGACCTCCCAGAGAACGGGCAGAGCCCTCTGCAGCAGCACATCGGCCCCCACGCCATTCCCGCAGCCCTGGACCACTCCAGGGAAAGGCCATGCCCCTCCCATGCTCCAGCTTAAGCCATCTCCTAAGGACTCCGGAATCTTGGGGGTTAAGTGTCCCTACCCCAGTTGGCACATGGGGAAACTGAGGCAGGGGGACTTGTCCACAACTAGGGAGACAGACACAGGCCTTCTGCTTCCCTCTCTTGACTGGAGGATTGGCCAGAACAAAATGCCTTATGTCTGGGCCCCAGAATCTAGAGCCTTCCGGAAGTACCCCAGGCAGGAGGAGGAGCAGGATGGGGCTAATGTTCCTGTTCCCGCCCCAGGGCTGGTCACAGTTTGCTTTCCTGTCCCTGTGGGGGGTGCAGCCCAGCAGCAGCAGGGAGCACCCAGTGGGACTGGGGGGGGGGGGCTGCCCTGGTGACCACCCAGCTGCCTCCCCTGCCTCCCCTGCCTGCCCTTCAGGCAGAGAGCCAGCTTCTCAGCCTCAGAGAGGAGCTGCTCTGTCCCTATAGGACAAGCTGACCTTTAACTGGCAAAAAGGTCCCACTGGTTCCATCCCCGGCCTAGAGGAGCAGACCACAGAAGAAAGGACAGAAGGCCAGGGCCTCCCTTCACCCTCTCCTTCCTCCCCCCACCCTCACTGACCCCTCTGCCCCCCTTCCTTCCCTCACTGCCAGCCAACAGTGTCCCAAGCCCTCACCTTCCACAGCCACTCCTTCCCCCTCAATTATTTTACCTTTTATTTGCCTGGCACTTTAGAGTTTACCAAATGTTTTTACATTTATCATCACATTGAATCCACACCAGGGAGAGATGCAAAGACATTGAAAATTCTTTCAAATTGCCAAGTGTTCTTGTTAAAAATGCAAACATCCCCAGAAGATGAACAATTAGGCTGAGAGCCACGGTACCTCAGGACTAATTCATTTCACCCTCTGCCTCCTTTTGTTCCCTCCTCAGCCACTCAGCACAAGTGGATGCGGCTGGGGCAGTGGGGAGGGGGAAGGACTGTTTGGGGGGCTGCCTGAGTGGAGTGGGGTGTCCACACACCAGGAAAAAGGAAGGGTAGGCATAAGGAGGAGACTTCAACTCTGCAACACCGCACACTGAACAATGTGCTCTCATCAAGCCCTAACTTCTAGCCCAAACACCACCCTCCTCCTACATCGCTCCTTCTGGTGCCTCCAAGGCCAGAGGAGAATCTTTATGCAAGAAAAGGCTTAAAAGACGTTCAGAGTCCACAAATCCAGAACCTTGGAAAGAGAGGCAGGAGGCAGGGTGAGGGTGCCTGGCTCTCCCTAATACAGCTCTGCCACGTGGCCCAGGATCCCCAGGGCATGACAGCCCCTCCCCAGAACCAGTTTCAGCTGGAAGGAGAAGCCCAGAGGCTGGGCACTGGTATCCTTGAAGGGATGCATCCCAGCTCATGGGATAAATCAAGCGGGTCTCAGTTACCCCAACTGAAAACTGATGAAGGGGTGGGCCACTGGTCCTGAGGGTCCTCCCAGCTCCCACATTCCGCGGTCCTGGGACCAAATCAGGGAAACGAGCCTGTGGCCAAACCCCAGACAGGGTGTCTCAAGAGTTCCTGACCTCCAGGCATGCTCGCTTTTGGAGGCCCCGCCCCGAATCCCATCTCACATATTCAAATGAACCACATAAATAAATATAACCCCATATATAGCTCTCAAGAGCTGAAATGAGTTGCTGTTGACCCTCTGACATAATGTTAGGTTTTGCAGCTAAACATGTATTAATTTCCATTCTGTAGCTCTCTTTTCAAACTTTGGAGCCTATCTGCTTGTTTCCAGCTCTCAAACATTTTCGTTGGCTGTCGATGAAAGCCTGTGGGCCTTGATGCTCTGTCCACACTCCTCGTGCTCTGAGCCCAGAGAATTCAGGCGGTGAGGCTGCAGATGTGCAGCAGCGGGTTTTACAGGAAACCCAACAAAGGCTGCGCCGACATCACAGGGGGTACCTCAAGGTCCACTCCAGGCCACCTCCTCTAAGGAGCCCTCCCAGGCCACTCCAGCCAGCACTCGCTATCCATGGGACTCATTTTGCACCAATGGCACCTCCTCGTGTGGCTGTTTGACTGTGGGTTTTTTTTTTTTTAAAGCAGCGCCTTCGTTATTTAACACATTCACGTGTGCCTTATTGTCTCCCACAGAACCATGAGCTCTCAGAGGGGCCTCAGATGTCTCCTCTGCCTGCCCTTTGAACCCAGCATGGTGTCAGTGCCAAACAAGAGAGCCGAGGCCCAGGGGCTGTTCAGTTTGGAGAGTGGCGGGAAGCCACGGGTCCCACCTACCCTCCATGCCATCCTCACGGTGCCCGCTGAAGTTGTCATAGGAATCCCAGCGGATGAGGGGGTCTGAGGTGTTGTAGTCCACCGACACGCTGGGCCCGTTCTCCAGGTGCTCCATGCCTGAGAGGGTGGGGAGGGGCAGGCGGACAGTGAGAAGAAAGAAAAAAAGAGACCAGCAGCTGAAAAAACAGAGGAAGCCGACAAGATCCCCCAAGGATGCTCTCTAAGGGACTTCTCATTTTCTTGACCTTGGCGGGGCGGGACCAGTGGCTTAAGTTGGACGGAGAACCTAGGGGTCTGGTTTCCTGCATTCTTGAAAAGGCACATACCAGGTCATAAGGGGAAATGAGGACGAGGCACTGAGAAGTGAAGACCCCCCACCAAGGGAAAGCTGGGGGACCCTCTGGATGAGTTCTGCCCCTTTCTTTTCTGTGGGCCAGGGGCAGTGCAGAGACCAGAGTCTGCCCCTGGAGGCAGGGGGGCATTTGGGAGGAGCAGGGCTTGCAGCCTGGATATCGAGAGGACACAGGGTCATCCAGGCCATCCCCCTGCCCCACTACTTAAGGCGCTCTCAATTTCCAGGTGGGGATCTGGGAAGAGAGGAACAGATCTCCTACACACCCGGAGAGAGCCCAGAACGAAGATGGCACAAGCGGCGTGCAAGTCAGACACTCTGGGGTGAGTCAGCTTCCTGACCTGGCAGTCCTGGCTTTAATCCATCCAGAGTCCCTCTGTCTGTAACCTCACTTCATGTCCTCGCATTCTCTCCTCAGATAAGATGGAGAACAACTGGTCTCCACATATAACCCGTCTAAAGGCTCAAAGGCTATTATTAAATTGGTCTCCTCATCTTCAGGTTGAATCACCTCAGTTCTCAGAAATACTTATCGTTCATCCAGCACCTTTGAGCGCCCCCTCAGCCACTCCCTCCATCCTCCATGGCCCTTGGCCTCTAAATATACGTGGGTGATGACCTAATGGGACTAGAACAGTTTATCCAACCCAGCGCCTCTCTGTCTGCTTTTTTTATTTTTGTTACCCAGAGATTAAGTCACTGGTTCATGTTTAGCTGGGGGTCCACTCTGATACCCAGATCTTTTACAGTAGGCCTGCCTTTTGATCACAGGTAGCTTGACAATTATAGAGAAGATCGGGGGAGAATGGTGAAGGAGGGGTGGGGACAGGCCAGGGTAGAGGGGAGGGAGTGAATGATGAGTGGATTCTAACTTGGCTTATACCTTGAATTTTCTCTGGTCCGTAAGAAAATACAAATTCCACCTTGCCATATTCTGGAAATCGATCATCTAAAAAAGGAGAAGGAAAAACGAAGTGGGCAATCAGTTTCACAAAAGAACTCCATAAAAAGTTTTCTTCTAGAAAAGACTAAAGTAATACACAGGCCCACATTGATTATACATTAAGTTATCAGCCCCAGTCCTACTTTCCTGAGGTAACCATTTCTACCCATTTCTATTTCTTGTTCTACTGGCAGTTACTCTAAGATTCTAAATAACAGCCACAGTTTTTATGCCATTATTTCTAGACATATCAGTATTTTTAAATCCCCACTGATTTACCTCTGCGAAGATGAGTGATTTACCTCATTTACACTCCTCTCACCTCCTTTCTCCTAAAATCTGCTATTATTATTGTTATCATCATCATCATTTATTCTACTGATTACCTTTGAAACTATGAATATTGTAGTTAAGCCTCTAGTTCTTGGTCTGTCCATTTTTGATGGTGTCCTGACTCCCTCTATGTAAGAGGAGGAATTTATGTCCCTTTCTTTCTTCCATCTCTCACCAACCCCACCTTTATGGTGTCAACCGTTCCTTTGTTTTTCCTTGTTATAATTGATAACATTTATTCTGTTCTGTAATCATAGCAGCATCTTCTGCTTTTGCCCTCCTGGCTCCAGTGCAGGGACAGGAGGGCAAATACCTTCTCCTGCGCAGCCAGACTCCACTGGAAGTTCATGCCCCTCCTCCTCCGAGTCCCCACCCCACTCTCTGCTCTCTGCCTGAACCCAGTCTGGGCACAGATCCCCATACACTGCTTATAGCAAGTGAAGTTACATCAGGGATGGGGCCCGCTCCCTGGAGCACCCACCACACCTGCGCATGCCTCCATCACTGCAGGCATCACTTCACAGCATCATGTTTGTGTGTCTTGTTCTCCCACAAGACTGAGCTCCCTGAGCATATGGGCTCACCTCTTTCTCTTTGTATCCCCAAGATCTAGCACGCACCTGGCACATAAACACACGAGTGGCTGCATAAAAGGACACATATACACACACTTGGTGGATGGATAGATGGACACATATACACACACTTGGTGGATGGATGGATGGACAGATGAATGGATGGGTGGGTGGATGCATAGATCTGGATGGGTGGGTGGATGGGTAGGTGAGTGGATGGATCGATGGATGGATGAGTAGATAAATGCACAGATAGATAACTTTGGATGGGTGGGTGGGTGGGTGGGCAGATGGAAAGACAGATGGATGGATGGATGGATGGATATGGATATGGATATGTCCCAGTCCCAAATGTAACACAGATAAAAGCTCAAATGGAAAGAGAAAAGACAAAAGGGAGACACCTCCCTGACCACCTCCTCTTCGCTCAGAAACCAGCTGCCTCCCCACTGCTGCCACATCCTCCTCCATAACTGCTCTTCTACCCTGTGACAGAATGATCCCTTGCTAGCTCTACCTCTCCACTCAATGGGCCCACCTTTGAAGGCTTCATCAAGGTCCTCCTTCCCAAAGACAACCCCCAGGTCATGGATGGCACAGGTGTGGAACTGCACACGGAAGATGACATCTCGGGCTGGGCTCCGGAACTTCTTGTGGTAGCACTTCAGCTGTATGAGAAAGGGAGCAGAGCCCATCAGGGGCTGGAGGCTGGGGAACTGGGTCCCAGGCAGCTTCTTTTTCAGACCCAAGAGACTGGGTCCCCAAGGCTTGCCCCAAACCCAGTGAGAGAGAGGTCACCAACACCAAATGGGATCTCAGAGCTCTCTGGGGAAACTTCCAGAAGAGCAGAGAGTTGGAGGCCAGTCTTATCCCATGGAGACAAAACTACCTCTCAAGAATTTGAGAGGAGATTCCTGTATGCAGGAATTTCCATTCCTGCATACAGGTGGGAATGGAAAAAGTAGGAGCAGATTCAAACTGATAGAGGAAAGGCTGAATCTAGAATTGAGGGTGTCCTTGTCGCCAATCAGAAGCCAGGAGGTAACAGCTCCCACTGATAGCTATTTCCCCAGCTATTCCAGAACAAGAGGTAAGCCCACAGAAGGGGTGTCTGACTCCAAGGCAGGAAAGTGAACAAGGATTGTCAGAGCTTGGAAGGCCTTGCAAGAGACCTGAGAGCCTACAACCGCAAGGCTGGTGGCCCACCAGGAGTGAGGTCTTGCCTGGGAGAGGCAGGAGGAGAGCAGGAAGAGAGAAGGGAGAAAACAAAAAAAGAGGTGGGGCTGCAGGCAGGGGGGCAGTGCTCACCAAGATGTCTCCCTTCAAGAGCAGCCCAGGCTCGATGGTGATGCAGATGCTGGTCTGACTGTCTCCTTGGACATTGCTGCAGGGGAGAGGTGGGCCGAGGGAAAGAGGGGCTGCTGCAGGGGGCAGGTAGTGCATTTTCTCCCTTCTGCCCCTCTGCCATCAGGTTACTGGGAAACTTTGCTGACTTCACCCCTTAGCCCTCTCCTATAAGGGATTTAAGGAGCCCCCCAACCCACACACACACCCCGCTGGCTCCTGGTCCTCAGCCTCGGAGCTGTGGCATCCAGGCCTCTCATTCCTGTGGAATACTTACTAAATGCCAGATGTGTAAACAGGCTGCATGGCCTGGTAGATCCGGAGAAATGGCCGACACCCTGTAAGGGAACGGTGGTGTTAGCTGAGACAGCAGGACAGTGGGAGCCAGATGAGGGAGAAGAGAGAGTGAAGGAAGTGGAGGAGAAAGGAAGGAAGGGGGGAGGAAGGTGAAAGAGGAAGGAGTGATGGAAAGAGAAAGGGGAAGAAATACCAGCTTTTCATTTGAAAGTCATTTTAAGTTGACAAAAACATTGCCACATCCAACATCTGTCAACAGGCACTTTGTTGAACCCATTTTGCAAATGAGTAGACTGTGGCTAAAGAAAGCTCAGGAAGTGGGGCAGCTGAGCCTCCAGTCCAAGCCTATTCTTCACCACCCATGGCTGCCTCTTCAGAGAAGGAGATGGAAAACAGGAGGGGGGCGGAAACCAGAGGGCTGGAGCCAGTACCTCCTTTAGACTCGAAGTTGGGAATGCCGTGCATGATCACATGGTGCAGAAACAAGGGCTTGTTGTTCATTTTGATGGTGCCAGAGAGCAGGCCGCTGAAGTAATGCACGTACCTGGAGCAGGGACAGGGGCAGCTTCAGCCAAGGAGGCCCGCACTGGGGCAGAGCCATCCCATGTTCTCTTTTCCCACAGAACACTGCCCTAGGTGGTCGTACCTAGCCTGCCCCCTCCACCTGCCAATAGCCCCAGGCCTCCCTGTAGCTGGGGTCTCTGCCCAGCACAGACCTCCCTTGCTGCCTGAAGCCCCCAGGTAGGAGGAAGGGCGAGCAGACCCTACTATACCTGGAGCTAGGTCTAGCCAAACCAACTTGGAGTTCTCCAGCGACCCCTGGTGGTCAACATGAGCATCTCATTCCCCCTTCACTCCCAGCCCAGGAATCTCCTGATTCCTCCCCCACAGCCCTGACAGGTATCCCTGAATTGCTCACCACTACACGAGGTAGGCTGATGACCATCAGACAGCTCTGACATCCTTAGCCAGAGCCCAAACCAAGCTGACACTCATCCCCACGGGGCCTGGGTCAGCTCTGCACAGACCCACCAGCCACATGACTCTCCAGAGAGTAATAAGAGCATAATAAATATAGGCTTTCACTTTTTTATTTCATGTTAAAGTGTAGGAAAGTCTCTCTAGATCATTTCATTTGGTGTTGGAAGATATTTAACCTCCACTAAGTACTTCTGGCTCTAGGGTCAACATCTCCCAATTCTTTTAACAAAGATCTTGTTGGGAGAATGGAAGGATTAACCTATTCCCACTCCTCCTAAACAGAAAGAAAAATTAGGTCCAGAAAGGGTCGTGAGCCTCCCAAAGTCACACAGCAAGAACACAAAGAGCTCAGAGTGAATGGGGAGAGAAGGAAAGAAGTCTGACTTCAATGCATCTGCCAGAACAGAGGCCAATCCTTCTGCCATTGGCCAGTTCTTCCTTCTATTCTGACTGGCCAGAGGACAGCAAGCTGCATCAGCTCAACCAATCAGAATGCATCCGAGACTCTGAGGGAGCCAATATGGGCTTTTGAGGTGGGTGGGACCAGAACCCAAATGACCATGATAAGAATCCCCTCCTATATCTTCACTCCTTGGCCTACCTCCAGGCCTATGGGCCTCTGTCCCTGGGCCGGGGTGGGGTCACCTTGGACAACCCAAGCAAGATAATCTGATGGGCAGCGCCAACTCCTATTCAGGCCCCTGCCCAGCCCCCAGCCCCATTACTCAAACCGGAAACCTGGAATGGCGGGTTCGTATCAGAACTTCTGATCATGCCAACAGGATGTGTCTGTGTGCTGGGGACAATGAGTCCGGAGGTGGGGTGACAATGAATGGGAAAGCCGCAGGCCAAGCCCCTCCCTCCCTCTCACCCTGCCCTCTTCTCCTCCAACTGCCTCATTCCTTACCAATGACACTGACAAGAAGGCGGGAAAGTGGCAGCAAATGCGTGGTAAACCCAAGAGTTGCACTTTCACATCTGGGCACAAACAGAATAACCTACCCATAAGCAGATGTGGGTGCAGATATGAGCTGCAAGGCAGACACTGATAGTGTAAACACACATATATACTGAGCACTGTGGAACCCCTGCGTGACCCTATTCCTGAGAGGCAGCGTTGATCCCCATTCTCCAGGTTTCCAGCTTCAGAGGCGTGACTACTCTGCCGGCTCTCTCCAAGCCACAGTGTGCCACTATAGCACCACGCTCCTCTATCTGTATCCCTTGTCCTTTGATGGCAAGGGCCAGACTCGCCAAGGCCAGGCAAGCCAGGGACTGAGGAGCGGGTACTTGAGCAATAGTTCTTCCCTCCCTGAGACTTCTTCCCTGGGAACACTCTCATTGATCCCCAGCTGCTCTGTCTGGCAGCCTAGCCAGGATTTTCTGCATGTACAGATATCCGGTTTCTGATCCAGCTGACCTGAGGCTGGCCACCAGCAGTCTTGTGCCAACTGTAAGACACTGGGTTGCCTGAGGACTCACTCATTTCTGCTAGGGCTTCCCACTGCAATGGTGGAAACAGTCCCCAGCCATGCCAGCACATTTCTAGAGAGGCAAGCAAGGTAAGAGTGATGTGAGCTGGGAACACGCCAGCATGGAGAGTCTGGGAAGCCCCAGGACATGCAGCAAGGGGGTCCTGCTAGCCAAGTGTTCCAAAGGGTTAGAAAACTCAGTGGGACACTGTGGCCTCCAGGCCTGTGCACCTGCTGTCCCCTCTGCCTAGACCTTCTACCCCAGACCTTCACTCAGATGCTTCCTTCTCTCTTCTTGGATCTCACCTCACACATCACCTTCTCAGAGAGGCCGGTCACTTGGAATCAGCCTCTCGTGCCCACTCCCACCACTCTCTCACCCATCACTTTCCATTTCTCTGAAATGACCTTGATGGCTTATTTCCATGGGGTCATCCACCAGAAGATAAGACCCAAGAGACCTTGCCTGAGAGATTCAGCATTGTAGCCCCAGTGAGTAGCCCAATGCGACACATCACAGACAGGTGTGACAGGCCCACAGCTCCGGCCACACAGGGGGCAGGGCCCAAGTCCAACTCTCCTGCACTCCCCTCTGGGCCTGGGTCTCCACCATTCTGGCTCCCACTCACCTGCAGCCTCCCAAGACCCACCTGGTCCTGACACTGCCTGTGCCTTCCTGTGGGTCAGACATCACTAATCAGCGTGTGGTCCTAGGGCTGAATCCAGGGGCGGCCCTCAGGATGTGGATGACACAACCAGGGGGCAGGTCCCTGAATACATTCTGGCTCTGCCACTGCTCTCTGTGGACCCTCGTCATGTCATGTCCCTTCCCTCTGGGCTCAGGCTTCTCTCCTGTAAATGGGGGTGCCCTGGATTGTCGGGTAGTAGCTCATCGTTATTCAGCTTTGGGCTCAACTCCACCTCCTCCGAGAGGCATTCCCTGGCCATGGGCATTCAAACAGCCCCGTTCCTCTCCTGTCAGCTCTCATTTCTGCAGAACTCTATCCTCCTCCTTTCCTAGAACTAATCACTATCTAAAAGTGTCTTGTTTGTATATTTACTTGTGTAATGCCCACCCTTCTCAATAGAATATCAGCTCACTGGGGGCAAAGGACTTTGTCCTATTCAACTAGATATCTCTAACACTTGGAATACCACAGACCACCTAAAATTTGCCAAATGAATGACTGAGTCAGTCCCTGCCCTGTGTCTGCCTGGGCTGTTGTGGACTCCAATGAGACCATGTGGTTGAGTGTCCTTGATAAAATTTTTAAAAGCTTTCCCAGTAAAAGTTGACTCTTATTGAGAGTATATGTGACCTACTCAGGGCAGGGACCTCAGTTTCCTATAGACTCATACAAACACTGAAGCAATCCTGCTTTCAGGACCAAGAGTAGAACTGCCTTCTCATACAATCCACCCTCTTGTACCCAGACCAATGCATCCCCCACAGATGCCCCTGCTGCTCCCCAGCACCAGCCTCAGGAGCCAACAGCTGTGCCCATCTGTGGGCACACTCACCCATGTCCCTGAGCTCAGACCCTTCCAGGCTGGACCCTGAACATGCATGCTTGGTACACCCCCACCTAGGCACGCTGCCCCATCCCCCATGGGTACATGAGGCCAGTTCCCACATACAGTGAGCACACACGTGTATGCCCTGGGCTGTGAGACCCACCTTCTCTGAGATGGCTGGCCAATGGGTACAATCTTATCCTCATAGAACCGCTTCATTGCAAACCGGTCCAGGGCCTGGTCAGCGCTAGGGGGAAGGACAGGTGGTCAGAGGAGCCAACATCCAAGCACAAGAGCCCCTTCACCCCCTGCCTGCTCCCCAGACCCATTTAGTCCTCCAGCCACGCTGTGTTGAGACGCTTTCAGGAAAAGAGGGCCCAGCATCCATCAGTCCTGCGTGCTGCACAGGGGTTTGGAGCCAGACAGCTGGGAGCCCATCTCTAGCCCACCACTTAATCACCATCACTGCACCTCGGGACGGGTCACTTAACCTTTCTGAACCTGATTTGTGTGTGTGAAATCAGAGTGATCGTTGCCTTCCTCAGAGTTTGTTATGGCGAGCTAACACCTCTAAAGAGCTTGAAACATGTAGGCACATAGTAGGCACACAGCAAGTGCTCACCATTAAGCAAAGATTAGGCTAAGACGGAATTCGTAAAGTTGTAAAATTGCCATCCTACTGGCAAGCCCTCCACAGAACATTCTCCCCACCCTCAAAGACTGTTCAGAGAGATCACTTTAAAATGCAGACAGATCACACAGCTCCCCCCTTATGACTCTGCCAACGACTTCCCATCACTCTTAGAATAAACCCCAGAGTCCTTATCGAGTCCTCCAAGGCTCCCAGGCTCTGCCGCCTTCCAACTTTACTTCCTACTCCTCATCCCCTCACTCACTCAGCTCAAAACATCAGGCCCTCACATGTGTTCCCACCACACGCCTTGGGCCTTTCTTCTCTCTGCCTGCAAAGTTCGCTCCCAGACTTCACGGGCCTCAACCCGCCCCTCCCTCCTCCACTCAATGCAGGTCTCTGCTCACACTATCACCTCCCCAGAGGCCTCCTCTGACCGTCATGCTCTGGTCCCCATTCTTCCGCAGAACTTATCACCTGCTATTACTGATATGCTTGTTTATTTATTTAATGTCCATGAGGACAGTGGCCTGGCTTTGCCCGCTGCTGTATTCCCAGCACCCAGAACAGCACCATGGCTGGTCAGTAACCACTGTCGAATGAATAAAAGATGAATGGGTGGGTTCCTCTGCCTCTGCAAAATGGAATCAAGATGGGACTCCGAAACACCTAAGTGGGAAAGGGCGCTACTGGCCAGAGACAGGAGGATGGATGAGATGATTTCTAGGTGGTTCTGCTGGACCTGGATCTGATCCAGCATTTCTTTCTGACACCCTTCCTGCTCACCCAGGGAAACAGAAAGCAGTCTAGCAAGAAAAAGTGGCCCCACAAAGCTGGCTAGATGGGGTGTCCATGGCTGGGCCTGGCTCCCAAGGCTGCCCCACCAGGACCTACAATGGAGGGATGGACTCCCCTCCCCCCTCCCCCCCCCCCCCCCCCCCGGTCCACAGGTCCCTGCCCAAGATGTGGCTAGGCACCTTCCTTCGGTGGGTGCACCCTCATCCTAAGCACCTCTCACCCGCTCTGTCTTTATCCTGCGGCCCCAAGGAAGGGACCGGTCCTGGTGGGATGGGGGAGGGGGTTTCTGCTGCCAACATTCAGGGAAGGGGCAGCTCAGAGGCCCTCTTACCTGGCTGAAATGTTGCTGTAGTGCATGTAAGCGGCAATGACAACTCCTATTCTGCCTCGGTTTCCCTGAAAGAGTCCCCAAACACAAAAGCCTTTATTTGTAAAACCAGCCTACTGCTCCAGGGTCCATTCAGAAGCCTTGAAGGAAAGGGGGCAGGGGCTGGAGAGAAGGCTACGGTTCTAAGGGAGATCAGGAGGATGAAGAGAATAGGAGGGAAGGGAAGGGAGTGGGGGCTGGATCTCAAAGAGAAGAAACACAGTTGATCACCCACTACCCTTGAGTGCCCTATAAGTTGGTACCCCACACCTCTTGTGGGTGCCCCTGGGACAGAATCTATCACGCTCTAGAAAGAAGAATACATACAGACTTACACACTCACACACCCAGTGATACAGGCAAGTATATACCTTCATCCAAGGGTGTCTTCATGCACGTACACACATAAACACACACACTCACTCACTCACACACCCTGCGGCCTCTGCTCTGACCTTGTTGTGTAGAACGACGACATTGTGGGGGTCTGCATTGAGCCAAGTGTCCATGGCCTTGCAGACGCTGCAGATCTTCTCCAGGGCAGGGGTGTGGAGGTCAGGCCAGCCAAATTCCAGCACCTGAGGCCCAGCCAGGAGTGAGAGGTGGCAGAAGCCCGGATAGTCCCCAGGGCAGTGGGGGCAGTGCACACCCCACATGCCAGTAGCAGGGCGGTGGTCACCAGCAGTTGGGCCTCGGTTCGTGCCCTGCCCATCAGCCCAGCTGGGAGGTGGGGGTGTGGAGGCAAAGAACAATGGCCAGGACCAGACACCCTGTGCCTAAGTATCAATTCTGACAGTCGCTCGCTGTGGGGCCTCTGGCCAGTCATGGCCCTTCTCCCAGCCTCAGTTTTTATATGTGTGTAAAACAAAGGCTTGGGGACAATGACCTTCAGATGTAACAGGGCCCCCAGTACTCCCCCCAAGGTCTACCCCCACACACAACCCCAAGGCCTGGCTCAGGGCAAAGGAGAGCAGAGCAAAGGGCTCCTGGCTGGTTGTGGCTCTTTTCCAGGCCCTGGCCACATACACCATCGACTTTTTCAGGCCAGCCCAGAGACACTGATGGGGAGAGAGGGCAGACCTAAGCAGTGGTCTCCAGGCTCCTCAAAACTTTTCTAAACTCACAGAGCTCTACAGCAAAAGAAAACTTCTGCTTTGAAGGGCCCAAAGCCGGTAATCCAGCCCGTCCACTTTCAGAGGTGCAGACTGAGGCCCGGAGAAGTATGTCACTTCCCCAGGGTCACACACAGTAGAGGCACCAGAATCCAGGAGCCAGGAGCAGGCACCATGCCAAGCCCTGCACACAGCCCACCAGGCAAGCGAGTGAAAGTGGGCGGTAGGAAGGTCTACATTGGCCATTCCCAGCCAGTTTAAATCCAAAATGCCTTTCCATAAAACTAAAAATCTCACAGCTCCAGCCTCACCCCAGAGAGGCTATGTGCTCCCCAGGGGAGGCAGACCTGGGTGGAAATCACTGTATCAAGTTTTGTTTGTTGTGATTTGTATTATGGAAACAATGAATAGATTCTTTCCCATTTTCCAAATAGAAGATGGCACTATAATAGACTTTGCAAACTGTCACAGCACACTCCCCCATGTGGGAACTGCGGGGAGAGGGGGCCTGTCTGTTCTCTCTCCCTCCCAGGCAGGTAGAAGCCCCCATCCCCACTGGGCCCGGGCTCACCTTGGTGTGGAGCTTCGTGATGTCAGGTCTCCGCTCAGAGAGGTTGAAAAGCTGGAAGGAAGAAAAGGAAGAGACCGTGAAAAGGCTCGCCTGCGGCTCTCACCCCTGCTGGGAATTCTGTCCACACATGAGCAAACGTGGCATCCCATCAGACACCGCACTGACCAACAGGAACTCAACTGTAGGTCCTTAGGATAAAGAGGGCGGGGAGAGAAGTGTGGACACTCAGCCACTCCCCTCAGTGAGGGGAAGTCCAGAACTAAAGACGAGAAGGGGTTAGAACCAGTCTTGGGTCCCATGTGCCACCCCCAAGGTAGACATCTCCCCACACTGAATGGAACCTGGTGGTGTCAGATGTTAAGTGTTTGGCCTTCTCTCTGGTTCCCATCTCACGTGTGGACTTCAGAACCTCACCCCATGAAGGTGCAATGGCTCTGTGGTCAGACACCCTCCATCAGAGGCTGCAAACCATCCCAGGCAGACCCTCTCAGACCTCAACGCCTGCTCTCCAGTACCTAACCACATCCCATGAGACTCCCCCAATCTCTGGAATTCCTGTCCCCACCTCCACCTCACAACTCAAAGACCACTGCGTTGTGTCTGGGGGAAAAAAGGGTCCCATGGTCTGCAATAGACAGGACGGAGGGATGCTGGCATAGGCCCATGAAATCTTGGACTCCCGAAGTCAGGAAGGACCTTAGATGGCTCTTAGTCCATGTTTGAGCCCCATTAAGAAACATGCTATACCACATTAATATTAGCTACTGCTTGATTATCCACTACCTGTCATCCTGTGCTGAGAACTTCACATGTATCAGGTGGCTTCATTCTCTCAACAACACAAGAGGTGGGTAGTATTATTAGACCCATTTTACAGATGGGGATCTTAAGGTTTGGTGAGGCTAAGTGGCCAAGATCAGCTACCTAGTAAGAGCAGAGCCCACATCTGAACCCAGGACTTTCTGATGTTTAAAGCCAAGCTCTTAACAACACCCAACACAATGGATGGATGGGTGTCTGTAGTGGGTTGAATAGTGTCCCACAAAAATTCATATCCACTCAGAACTTTAGAATGTGACTTTATTTGGAAACAGGGCCTCTGCTGATGTAAGTAGTTAAGGATCTAGAGATGAGATCACCCTGGATTTAGGGTGGACCCTAAATCCAATGGCGGGTGTCCTTATAAGAAGAGGAGAGGACACACAGAGAGTCACAGGAAGGAAGGAAGGCCATGTGATGATGGGGGCAGAGATTGGAGCCATGAAGCTACAAGCCAAGGGTCACCAAAGACACCAGAGCCATCAGCTGCTGGGAAGAGGCAAGGCAGGCCGAGCCCCTACAGGATTCAGAAGGAACATGGCCCTGCCAACACTCCGACCTGGCCTTCTGGCCTCCAGATGTGAAAAATTAAATTCCATTGTTTTAAGTCCCCTAGTGTGCGGTAATTCATTACAGCAGCCCCAGAGACCTAATGCAGCCTCCTATGGCTGCCTCCGTGTGAACATCCAAGGGTAGCCCCTCGAGGCTGCACAGGCCACTCTACGGGTCCAGCCCACATGTACGTCCCTGTAAAGTAGACCTGGGCCTTTCTCTCGGGCCAGGATTGGCCCCATCCCCCCAGCCACCTTTCTGACATTAGAGGAGACCACTGGTGGCCACTCCATCCACATTTGTGAGGTGGTTCTCCTGGGCCAGGTACAATCCCAGTGTTAGCAACACAAGGACCCTTAAGACACACTGTGCCACAACTCTGCCCTAAGACTTCTCAGAGGTGCTGACAATGTGCCAGGTCTGCCACTTCCTGATACCATGAACTTAAGCAGATGCCCCACCTCTTGGACTGTGACAAAACCTGATTTCTAGGACAATCCTGAAGGTTCAATACGTGGAAGCAGGTGAAACAGGGCCTGGCTTGTAGGAAGTACTCAATAACATGAGCTCTTATTGTTACTCTCTCCACCTGGTCAACACACACACATGCGCTCATACACATATGGGCGTACACACACGTGCACTCACATACATATATGTACACAAACACATGATGCATGTGCACACAGGCATACATGACTTG
The DNA here is from genome assembly GCA_004027475.1 of Anoura caudifer. Lineage (NCBI taxonomy): Eukaryota > Metazoa > Chordata > Mammalia > Chiroptera > Phyllostomidae > Anoura > Anoura caudifer. Next base: position 138,104 of record PVKU01001837.1, on the reverse strand, counting down.
GTTCCAGATGCTGCATTCCAGCTGCATGTACTCCTTGCAGCAGAGTTGGGCTGGAGTAGGAGTGAAGATTCCAGCCACAAGAGACACGCAGGGCCAAGAGCAATTGAATGGAGAAAGGACAAAGAGCTGGCCCAGGGTGAGTGGGCTGGGACACCAGCAGCGGGGGGCAAGCAGAAAGGGCAGAGGAGCGCTGGAAGAGTGGGTGAGGGGCCCGTCCTCACCAGGTAGTTGCCTCCATGTTTGGACTTGAGCATCTGGGCCACCTCACGCAGGTTGCTCCGGAAGTTCTCCTCATTGGCTGTGCTGGGGAAGGAGACGGCAATGATCCTCTCTGTGACGTATACCAGGTCCAGCTCACAACTGTCCTCCATGGTCCGGCTCACACTCATGTTTCTGGGGAGACTAGCAGAGAGAGGGTTCTAGATCAGACTCTAGCCCCCGAGGGCAAGGAACAGATATATCTGTACCCCTTACACACTGTGCATGGCCTCCATATCCAACCCAGGAGAGCTTGGCTACTCCTTGACACAGAGCCAAGATCGTAGGCTGCCCCTGGCAAGGCCAGAGCAGCCAGCAAGGCCAGCCTGAGGCCCAGAGAGAAAAGAGCCAGGCAGGGGCTGGCAAGGATCACAGGCCATGTCAGAACCAAACAGTGATGACACCAATCCTAGGTTCCCATCAATTCTGTTGGCACTGCCTTCACCCCTGATCTCAGAAGTCAGAGCCAGGGCCCCAGGAGTCCAGCTGCACCTCCCGACACACAGCAGCCACCTGGTCTGGCAGGAGTGTCTCAGAGTCCTGGGACAGCTCCAGAAGAGGAAAGAGAGGCTGAGCTGGGTGCTCTCCAGCATCCCAGGCTGAGCCTTCTGCTGACCTCCCCAGCTCTGGAGCTGTGCAGTGGGCAGAGAGGCCTCTCAAGGGAAGGGGCGGCTCAGGTGACATGCTCACCTGGGCTCCAGGTAAGCCAAACCTCAGCATGCATTCCAGCCCTCCCCGGAGGCAGGCAGGCTCCTGCCCTTTGTTCCCTGGCTCTCTCTCCACCTCTGGCTGCTCCCACCACGGCCAGGGCTGCTCTGTGGCAGCAGCCTCCCTGATTTCTAAGGGCCCAGGAAGCAGAGGGCACAGAGCCTTTGCTGCTGCAGCAGCAGCAGGTGGTCCCCAGAAGCCCAGCACCACCTGAGCTTCCTGGAGAGGAGGAGAGCCCCCTGGGCTGGGCACTGGATGAGGGGAGGTAGGGGTCACATCTTGATAAGTCACCCAGCTTCTCCTCCAGGGGGAGGGTCCAAGGTACCCACTGGGGTGCTAATGGGAAGGGGAAATGGATCTTGTGACACTGGAATTCCATTCTGAAGCATTTCAAAGTGAGGGGGCGGTGCTGGGGAGGGCAGCCCAGGATGCCAGGACAGGGGCAGAATCCCGGTCTCTACCAGGGTTAACTCTGAGCCCAGCTGTGTGTATGGGGTTTGGCAATGAGGAGCCAGGGGCGATGAGAGACTTCTCCGTGGTGGCAATGACAGGGACCAAGGGTGGAAGGGCCAGCAGGCTACAGTGAGGAGCACAGTGTGAATTTGAGCTCTGACCCCTGCCATTCCTCACCCCAAAGATAAGCGTCTCACTGCAGCCTTTGGAGGTGGGGTTCCCGCCTCAGGTCCCTGCCTACCGCAGATGAAACGGCGCCACCGTCTGACAACCTTAGCACTGCGCTGTGTACCCACCCACCCCGAGGTGGTTCTCAGCTGTCAGGAGAGGAGGGGTCTTCTAAAGAGCAGATCAGGTCTGTGGGCAGTGGGCAGCTGGACCACAACCTGCTGGGGGCTTCAGCCACACACCAGGCCCCCTCTGGTTAGGGCCCCATCTTCCTGGGGCCAAATTCTCACCCATCTCTGGAGTCTTATGGGGGAAGGTGAGGCAGAGAGGGAAAGACCCAAGCCAGAGAACCAGAGAAACTGGATGTAGGGAAAAGAGGCTCTGGGTCAGCAAAGCACCGAGTCCCTGTGTGTGACCTTGAACAAGTCACCTCATCTCTCTAAACCTCAGTTTCTTCACCTGCCAAATGGGAATAAAACATTTACCATGCATGTTTTTTGCAAGAACTAGATGAGATCATGCAAGTCAATAAAGAATTCAGCTCAAGGCTGGCTTCCAGCTAGAACTCAGAACGTTACCCTCGTCAAGGGGCATTTACCTGCACCCTCTGGCTGAGGCTTTCATGACTGGCTTCATGACCTCAGAGACCGAAAGGCATGACTTGCAGGGAACACGCACAGTGACTTCCCTGCCAGCCCCCCACCCTGTGCCCCTGATAGCCAGGCATACCTGACAGGCTGGGGATGAGGCTGGACACTCGGGGTGACTCTGGTGGAGCCCTGGGAAAGAGAAAAGAGAAACAGCATTATGGAGGAGGCAGGCAGAGAGCTGCCCATGGGCACAGTGGGGGTCATGGGCAAACACAGATCTTCTTCTCCTTCCTCTGCCCACATTCCAGCCCGGGTACCCTAACATCCCAGCAACAAAACAGCCCAAAGCCCAAAGCAATCAATGCCAATTCCATGTAAGTGTGCCTGTGTGTGTGTGAGCCCCCAAAGAGACAGGCTTTCCTTTCCCCCACAAGGATAAAGCCCCGGATGCTCAGAAATGGACCACGCCTGGGCTGGTGCCATCTGTACTGAGCACACACTCAATAAAACAGTTACTGAATTGATGGAAACTCATTTCATCTTGATTGACTGGCCACCATAACAGGAAGCCAAGGGGAGACTATAGACCGCAAGCATGAAAGAAGGAAAGGTAAGGATGGCACCCCCTCTCCAGCTCCACACCTCGCTCCTCCGACCATCATCATCCCACACTTCTCCCCTGCAAAGCAGCAACACCAAGTCTTTCAATCGAAAGTTTAGAGACGAGAGCAGCCAGGCACGATGTGCACCAACCAGGAGCAGCTTAAGGCAGCAAGTCATACTCCCAAGGACCTACCGCCCATTGCGTGTTACTCCCTCACCCACTCCTTCTTCCAGGTTGTTGACTTGCACAAAACTAGGCAAAGAGACCCAAGCTGGCGCCCAAAACATCCCAGGGCACCCGACAGTACCATGAGGAAAGCTCAGGCTCAGAGTCCCACAGCACCCGGCGGGGCTGCCCTGCATCACTGAACGCTCTGAGCCTCGGTAATGTCCCATATAGAGTGGGGCAATCCCTATCGGCTGTGTGAAGAGTAAAAGGAATTACACATATAAAGCATGTGTATGTTGCTACTGTTACTACATCAAGTACAACGGGAAGGGCGGTTAAGAGATATAATCCTGCCTTCGCTTCCACAGAAAATCAAAACACTGCATCACCTCTGCCACCAGCCACCGTCCTTCCAGCCTCCTTACACGATGCAGAATTGGACACACAACTTCTGGAATCCCAGGCCCAGCCGGAGCCCTCTGAGCCCACTGGCACTTTCCAAACATCCCCAGGCCTCCCAGAAACCAGCCATTCCCAACCACCGAGTTACAACCACCTCTTGGAGGAGATGGGATCACAGTCCGCCAATGAGAGGAGGAACTGAGGCAACAGCGACTCACCCCCAAGTCCTGATGACGGGCAGGATTCACCCTCAGAACTCGGGCTTGACCTCAAGAACAGAAGCCCCCTTCAGCCCTCTCTAGGCCCCACAGAGCCTACAAAGTGGAAGTGGGAGGGCTTGGGGACCCAGCTCCCTGCTGAGCCCGAAGTCAGCAGCCCCCCTAAGATGAGGACCCTCCATCCATCAGCCTGTGAGGAGGCTGTGCCCAGAGTCCCCTCTGCCTGGGCTCCCACCCAGCTCTGTGCAGCTCAGCCTCCGCAGGCAGCAGGAGGAGGAAACAGCCAAGTGGGGCTGTCAGGGCGGAAAGTTTCTCTGTCTCCACAGCTCTCCTGGCCTTGAGGACTTGGGCTTGCATGAGTCAGGCATGGGGCGGGGGGTGGGGGGGTAAGGAGGGTTGTGTTTGGTTTTCAAGCCCCAGACCAGTCTGTTCCAAAACTACCCACCCAGAGGAACACAGAAACCCAACACTTCATCCATCTCTATTCTGCTGGTCCTGACGAGGAGTCACTGAGCCTCCCCAGGCCGCAGGCCCTGCTCCAGGCCCCAGGGCCACCCTGCTATAAATAGCCCCTTGGGCTTCATCTGTTGCTGATCCACAGCCACTTTTGGAGGAGGCCACCACAGCTGCTTCAAACAACTGGAAGCCACAACTGTAGCCAAGGCATGAGGTGTGGCCAGGGCCACAGGTCCAGGCGCAGAAAGCACAGGGAGACGAGGGGCTACTGAGAGGGGCTTGGGAAGGGGACCAGGGGGCTAGGGGGAGCCTGGAGCTTCCACAGCACAGGACTGAGAAGGATGAGCTGGGCAGGAGAGCTGGCTCCCGTCTCCCCACCCCCCTTCCCAACATTACAACACTCCACATTCTTTAGCCTCCCCACCCCAAAAAAGCCAGGGAAGATAAACAAAAACTTGGCCCCGATAGAGTCTGGCCATGCCACCTCCAGAGGTGATAAGACAAAGTCCAAGCCCTCTCTGCTCCACCAGGCCAGCCAGGGAAGGGGAGGGAGGGGAGGAAGCTGCCCCGGACAGAGACCCCACCACAGAGGATGGGGATGAACAGCTGGACGGTCATCCTCTGATGAATCACTGGGCTGCCCTCTAACTGACGGGGCTTCCTGTTTTCTGCAAACTTTGGGGGCATGTGATGCTCGCTGGCAGAAAGCAGACATGCACGGGTGACACGTCCAAGTGTTGGTGGACACAGCCACAGAGAAAACCAGCGAACCACGAATCGGTGCAGGGGGGTGGAGGTGGGAGGGGGTGGAGGGAGCCTGTGAGCAAACACAAACTAATGCTCAAAAACACACAGGTGACCTCACCCACGAGGCTAGAAACGGGCGTTTTCCAGCGTGCCTAATCATGCAGGCCTTTTTCAAGAGGGCTGGGAGATGGTGGCGAGATGCGGTCATCTCTGCCCCCAGCACCGAGCGCACTCCCTCCTTCCAGGCACTTTCACTGAGTGCTGCAGGCTGTGTGCCGGGCAGCCTCCAAGGCACCAGGGACCAGAGGAGGAGAGGCGAGGGCCCTGACCTCAGAGAGCTTATATTCTATGAAGAAAGGCACTTGTCAACGGAGCCCTTGATCTCACTTATCTGTGAAATGGGTCCAGCACAGTCTCACGTGATTTCACATCATTTCCCTGCTCACTTAGATCTCTTAGAGAAAACTACCAGAGAGCTCTACAAAGATTTTATTTTGAAAAGAAAACTAAGCTCTCTGTCTGCCTGTAATCCCATTCTTTTCCGCACTGAGGCTATCAAAGCCCTTTACTCACATGGTTTTGAATTTCCTCCCAGCCCCTCCCAGGGCAAAGATCAATAATAGGACTTTTGATCCAACTCTCTGTGCACCAAGAAGTCTCCCCCATTGTCACCAAAATAGTCTCTTCTTTCCTGAAAGGACATCACCAAAGAAAATTCTGCAGCCTCCCCAAAACAGGGTCTTACTTCTCTATCAGTTAAGGTCTTCCTGGTGTCTAGCCCTCACCCTTCCTACTGCAGATCCAGCCAACTCTTTTTGCCTTGGTCCTCACTGTTGGTCACCTCACAGCCATTCCCGAGCACTCAGGCGCTACAACCCTAGGCTGTGTTACCCACCTTCTCCCCCTCCATACAGCAAGAACAAGAAGTAGGAACGCTGGGACTTGGGTGGGGTTGGTTTAGAGCGGCCACTGTGTGGGAAGAGTCCTGCCTTCCTTTGAGGTCCATAGACCAAACACAACAGCTCTGGACCAAAAGAAAGCTGTTTCCTGAGCCCCAGTCCCCAGGGGACACAGTTGGGAGGAGAGTCGGTAAGCAATACCAGGGGCCATGTCAGGCAGCCAGAGATTGGTGACGAACCTACGTCAGGAGCCTATCCCCATTCCTATGTCTCCTCTGGGGGCTCTGGCCACCCCTCCCTCAACACCAGCCCCTCCAGCCACACCCCTTCCTCTCTCCTTCCTGCCCACCAGCCTGGATTTTTCCACAACAAAGTGCGACACAGCACACCATCCACAGACTCCACTACAAACCAACCGGCGGAGGAAAACAGCCATTCCTGCCCCGGATCCTGGGCCACGAGCCAGAGACAGAAAACAGCTAAGCACACAGGCATCTTATCCCAGTGGCAGGCCCAGAGTGTCAACCACGTTGCCTCGAAAATGGGTCGCCTCACCTGGGACAGACTGCAGGACAGCTCGCTGGCTGGGCAGGGGAGTGACTCAGTCACCCCGAAGCCATCCAGCCCCGAACAGGTGTCTTGGACCTAAAACGCAGGCTTCCTCTCCTGCACACTACGCAGGCCGTTCTGGAATCAGCCTAGCCTTCCACACACTCCTTGGACTACACTAGCAACCAAACTCCTCTTGTCTTTCCTGCCACATCCAGACAAGACACCACCCTATCCAGTCCTTACACATTCATCCCAGATCAACAACCCCCCCCTCAAAAAAAAACCTCCTCCAGTCGCAATGAAAGGGCCACCTCTTTCTTCCCCAAGGCCAAAGCCGTACACACCTTTGTGTCACAAACTCCGTCATGAGACCTAACTTCACTCTCTCTTACTGCAGGGTCTGTCTGACCCAGGTTGGGGTTGTGGGAGCAGCAGCTCTAGGACCTGACTTATAAGAGGTTCTAGACCATCGGCTACAAGTCTGGGTTCACACACCATCACCCTGTCCGCCGGCCAAGGGCTGGGAGTCCTGGGTAACACCAGGCTAAGCAGTGGTCCCAGGAAGAAATGGACAAGGCATTGAGTTATTGAGCCCCTCCAAGCCTCTGTGCGCTTATCTACAAAATGGGGTCACAGCATCTGCCATCGGGGATGTCATGGGTATCCAAAAACACCAGCTCTTGACCCATAGTCAAAATAACAGTCGCAAGAATAGCTACCATTTATTGAGCACGTAGCCTATGCTTTGTGTGCATCAAGCCAGTTAATCCTCAGTAGTAGGTACACAAAGAATTAAAATCTCCCTGCACCCCACCCCAGACACATCACAGACTGAGACAGGGCACTCCATGCCCACAGGGCCCACCATACCTTGAACAGAGCCTTCCCCACTAATCTGAGAGGCATGCTCCTGCTCCTCCTGGAGGACTCCTCCCCTCCGCCTGCAGGGCAGCTCCAGGGCACTGTGGCAGCGGCGGTGGGCTCACCACAGAAGTGCTGCCGCCTGCAGAAGCTGCCTCCTGCTGCCCCAGCACCTCCCTCTGGGGCCCTCCCCACCGTGGGTCAGGCAGCTGTCAGATGATAGGGCCTCATGCCATCAACAGCTCCCCCTGTGCCAACCGCCAAAACCACTCCCTGTTCCTCTGCTGATCAGGGCGGGCAAGGATGGAGGGGCCAGCAGAGGGGCAAACTGTCCAAGGAGGGCAGGGAAGAAAGGGAAAGGCCCTGCTCTGTCGGGCGTCTGCTCCCGGGGTGTGAGGATGAGCTCGACACTAGCCTTGCACAAAGCAGGGTCCTGGGGGAGCCCCCTCTGGCCCCTACTGGGGTCCTTCCATTTAAGGAATGTGCTCATTGACTTCCACCAAAAATGTATGGCAGGAGAAGCATGGAGGACCAGCAGGCCCTCCTTCTAGCTTCCTCCTGAATCAATGGTACTAAAGCCACACAAAGGATTCTGCCATTTTCAAAGACTTCTCTCTCCAAAGAAGCAGAGCCTGCAATTCCCCAAGGTCCAATGACCCTCTAAGGGCTCAAGAGTTCTCCTTCATCTCTGCCCTTAGTCTATCTTGCTACAGTATTGCTCAGTCCCCTTGCCCTTACCTTGGTGACTACTCACTTACGACCCAGGCAGGCCTCACAGAGCCCTCCCCCTTCCACCCTCCCACCCTGGCAAAGTGATGGGCAAATGATCTCTAGACCCAGCTGACCAGGAGGTCGAGGCCAAGACCAAGGCCCAGTGTATAAGTAGAGGGGGCCTACTCACCATCCCAGCCCCTCCTCCCCAGCTCAGCAACCAAGATGGACAACTTCTGCCTGCCCTTCAGGAGAGGAGAAAGAGACACCCTATCCAACAAGACTGGCGTGAGACATCGGTCACCCACCCGCATTCCCTCTGAGCACCAGGGGCCCAGCCACATCCTTCTCTGTCCCCTCCCCATACTTACGTCTTCCTCAAGACTTTTCCGAGTGTTTCCACCCCGGAAAGCTCCTTCTCCCTGCAGACAGAGACAAGGCAGTCAGAGAGGGAGTCAGGGAAAGCACCCAAAAGGCACCAGGTCTAGCACCTGCTGGGTTTGGCAGGGGTGGGGGGTGAGGGGTTGGGCAGAAGGGCGTAGGGGGGACTTGATTGTTTGTTTAACATTTCTTTGTTCACTAAAGGTCTGTCTCAGAGCTAATCAAATCCTCTTCTCTGTGTCCAATGACAACTGTGGGAAATACGCTCATTTTGCAGATGAGAAAACTAAGGCACAGACAGTTCATGACTTGTCTACGGTCACAGGATTAGAAGCTTGGAGGAGTCAGGAGTTAAACAAACCCAAGTCTTCCATTCCAATCCATTCAATACCGGCCATTGCCTGGAGGTGCCTCTCAGTTGCTAACCTCAGTTTCCCCACTGCAGAACCCACTGACTTTTTTCTCTTCCTCTTCCATGCAGCCTTGAGGAAACTGTCTGTCTCTCTGCTGAGTCAGAAAGATCTACTTGGAAAGATCCGCCTGGCTTTCTCAATTTCTCCATATGTAATCGAGAAACCCACATCTAACCACTGGCCTTTCTCTGCTCCCACCCCCGCCTCTCCTGCTCTGCTTGCCCAGCTCCCCAGTGATCCATTTCCAAACATACAAGCTCCCAACAGTCACCCTTATCCCCACCACTTCCCCCAAGTTCCCCATATCTACCCCAGAAGGATGTCCCCAGACACATCTGTTCACTTTGCCCAAATCCATCTTCCGCTCCCCAGCCTCCCCAGGCTGCTTGCTCCCTGCCACCAGGCCCGCCCACAGCCACTCACCACGTCCACTACATTCTTTGGTGCACTCTCGGTGTTGATAGGCTGTGGACAAAGGGAAAACGCAGTGTGAGGCCTCAGGACAAACATCCACAGATGGGCTTTCTCTCCAAGGCTGGTGGCCACAAGGATGCCTCCTGAGGCAGGACATGACGCCAGCCCAAGACTCAGATGTAACCTGGCCATCCCCAAGTTGGGAGGCAGAGTTTGGAAAATAAAAAGCATCTTATTGGTACTATCAACAACCAGTTGGACACACCTCACCCAGACCTCTGACCCGGGCAGGCGCCGATCCCTCAAAAAGGAACCAGGAACAAGGAACAGTCATTGTCCCAACACGCCAGGTATTTCTATCGATGCCATCCCGTTTAGGAACCCTGTGAGGTAGGTACCAACTGTACAGATCCACACAAGTCAAATTAGTGGTCCCAAGTCATTAGCTACTAATAGGGACAACAGGATTTGAACCCCACCTTTGTACGAAATCGCAGCAGCCTGGGATGGGAGGCCTGCCAGAATCCTAACTCTGCCTTTCAAGGCCTCCCACCATTGGCCCTGCCCCCTCCCACCATTGGCCCTGCCCTCTCACCATTGGCCCTGCCACCATTGGCCATGGCCCTTTGGGCATGACTTCAGTTTTCATGCCCAAAGCTCTGCACCATCCACACCGGCCCCATAGACCCCCTGACTGTTCCCCACATCTAAGCCTTTCCTTGTGGAGCAGCTTCCCCTCTTTTCCTACAAACTCCCCTCCTCCAAGAAGCCCTCCAGGAACACCCCAGCAAGGAGGACTCTCTCTCCCACCTCCCAACTCCATTAAGTCTTCCTGTCTGTGTTTATCTGGTCATTCGCATATGAATAATTGCATCCTAGGAATATGACTTGCTGTATTTGTGATTCTTATCCCACCTGCCTCCAACAGATTCAAAGCAGCATTTTTACCAATTCAGTTGCCATATCCCTCATGCCAGGGACTGTGATTGATGGAGAGTGGGCCATGGATAAACACCTGCAGACTGATCCTGCCCCTCACCCCGGTGCCTTTCTTCCCCTTCCAGACCAAAGAGGTGCTTTCTGCTAAAGGCATCCTTAAAACTGGGCTCCTAGGACTCCCCAAAACAAGAGAAAAGCTTCCCAATCCAAAGCAACCTCCTGACCACAGCTTCTAGAGCTGCATTTCTAACTCAGTGAAGTGGTTAAAAGGGACCCTTGAACTGTGCAGAAGGACACAGACACAACTGTCAAGGTCGTGAAACAAGCCTCTGCGCAGACAAGCGTGGGCCAGGTTAAGACAGAGCATCTCTTGGAAACGCCCGCCCCATCCCCAGCCCGGGACCTGAGGCTGAGCTGCTGGTGTCTGAAGACAGAGGAATTGACAGGATGACCATGGAAAGGCCCTGGCACCAGCGAGAAGCGGGCCAGGACGGGCACGGAGGAAGACCGCCAGTCGAGCTGCAGGCTGCCACGCTCTTTCTGGCAATGGCCCAGACTTTACCCCTGCTGCCTAGAAGACCGTGGCTAAGGCCGAAGCGTCCTTCCAGGGGGTAAAACTCCTGAGCTGTTCAGGGCCAGGAAGAAAGGACAGGGTCCAGGAATGGGGTAGGAGGTGGGGAGGTGCGCCAGTCAGCCCCTCCAGCCCCCAGGTCCGCTCCTTTGGAGTCTGAGGATGGCTCTGGAGGAGTACGGGTGGCACATTCCACCCACCCCCAGTTCAGCCCTAATCCTCACCCAGCTACCTCCCAGAGCCCCCACTCCTGAGCCATAGGCCACTGAGCAGGGGGCAAATGAGCCCATTGGAAAATCCTGGCCCTCTGACCCCCACCTGTCTCTTCTGGCCCAGGGCTCTGTAATGCTCCCGTGGAGACCTCAGGCTGGGACTGTCTACCCCCTCTCTGGTGCCCTGGGGGAGAAGGAACCCTTCTGGGGGGCAGACCCAGGGGCCTTCTATACACAGAGGCTACACAGCAGAACTGAGATCTGAACCCAGCTCTCCCGATTCCAAAGCCCTCACTCCCCACAGTCTGCTGACCCGGCCTGCCCAGGCAGGGTGGCTCAGAAGGAGGGTGAGATGGAGAAGTTGCAGATGAAGCGCCTGCCCCAGGGAATTACAGGCTCTGAAGAGCCCTCATCCCGCTCTGGGTAAAGCCTCCTAGGAGGCCTGCACTCTCCCAAAGAGCACTGTGAGCCAGGGGGCCTTGAACTTGAGGGTGCCTTAGAAGCACCTGGGGGCTGTTGACACACAGGTGCTGGGCTCTCCCCAGAAGGCTGATCCAGCAGACCTCTGGAGGGACCCGAGCATGTGCATTTCTAACAGGGTTCCAGGTCTGGGGACGATACTTTAAGAAGCACTGGTCTAAGCTAGCAGCATCGGCAGCAGACTGCCGGGCCACGTCCCGACTCTCTTGACTACTAACCATGTGAACGCAAGCAGTCCACTCCGTCCCCTCTGCTCCTCAGCAGGACAGACTGGCTCTGTGTTGTAAGAATCAAATGAGAGGAAGCACATCCAGCACTTAGAACAGGGCCTGGCACTTAGGAAGCGCTCAGTAAAGGCTAGCAGTCATTTATCCTCTCCACCCCACACACTGCCTGGGCCCTCCCAGGGCCCACCCTGCCCCACCTTGACCCTCCCGCCCCACCCCTCCCCTGTCTGGCAAGAAGCAGACCAGGGAGTTGGAGTCAATATTAGAAACCACAGGCCTCAGCAGTGCAAGAGAAACTTCTCTCCCTGCCAACAATCATCTGAGCACCGTCCTCTTGGCCCCCACCCCTTTCCCTGTGCCAGCTGGAGATGGGCCACAGAAAGACGCTTGCCAGCCACCAAATGCCTTCATCTTACTGGTCAAGATGTTTCTGAAGAGCTAAAAATTTCCAAAAACCCCTCCTGACCTAAACACCCAGCGCTTTCCTGCAGTGTTTGCAAATACAGCCCAGCATGCATGCTGTGCTCCCCACGCCTCCCCTCCGCCCCAGTCCTCCTGGGACTGAAGTCCTGCTTCTCTGTTTCCCAGGAACTGCCAGCTCTGGGTCGGCTGGGAATGAGAAAAGCAAGGGACTGGTAACAGGAGGCTGGATCTCCCCTGAGGCCAAGCCTGCTCCAGGCTCTGCAGGGAGGCTGGGGAATGCTATAGGGAAGCTCCCAGGCCACGCCAAGCCGCGGACTCCTGAGGTGGCAGCCCTGGAGTTCCAATGGCTGGCAGAGCCCCGTCAGCACAGAGACACACCCACCCACCCCCACAACACACGTGCACACAAATGTATACACACACACCCTCCATCCTTGCACAGCACTCCTCAGAACAGCCCTGAGAGGGACTTCAGATAGCATCTCCCCGCTCCCTGATTCACAGATAAGGACACTGGGGTGCAGAGAGGTCTGACTCACCCAGCCTCTCAGGGTGAAGTGAATGGCAGGACTGGGTTGGTACCAGTCTTGTAAAGCCCACTGCTGAGCTCACCTGGCAGCCCCTTGGCCCCGCCCCCAGCCAGCCTGCAGGCAGGTCAGTGGGGTACCTCCCTGCCGGCTCTTCCTTTCCTTCCTCCTGAGGCTCAGCTGCAGAAGGAGAGAGCAGATGGAGCCCAGATAGGAACTGCCCCCTCCTGCCCCCTTCCATTGCCCAGTCCCAGGATAAAACCTGGATCCAAGGACCCAGGCTTTCCAAAGTGGAGGGCAGCTGACCACAGCCGCACCGGAGGTCTTTCAGGGTACCCTTTCCCCTCAGGCAGCACAACTCAAATCCAGCTCAGAAGCAGGTGGCAGCATTGGGACCTGGTTGTCACTTGACAACCAAGTTTTGCTCTTCAAGGATCCTTCTGTTCTAGGAACTCAAACCCAGGAGAATGGAGCAAGGCAGGGACTGGGGAGAGGTGCAAAGGGCAGAAAATTTAAGGAGGCATTCATTCTCAGGTTGCTCCAAGTGCATGCACACAATTCTGAGGGCAATGCCTCCTCAAATTTTGAACCCGAAGCACCTCACTGGCCTACCTCCTCCTGGCCCTGGTCTGGAGATGCCTTTCACAATGTTAACATGATAACAACAATCACTCGTCAAGTGTTAATGCAAGCGTGGGCGTAGTATTAGGTTCTTTGCTTCCATGGTCACAAACCCTCATAACCAAACTCATAACCAATGTGCACAAGGTAAGCACTGACCCATTTTACAGTTGAGAAGACTGAGGGGCGCAGAGCTAGTAGGTAAGAGGGCTGGTATTTCAACCCTGCTCCTTACATCCACCCCTCCACTCTCTGTCTCCTCTCCCTGGAGATGATTCCCATTCAGCTCCTCTTAGCCTTAAATCAACTGCCCTCCTGTTGGGAACAAGCTTTCTGAGACTTAAAGACTAATTGTCTCAGGTCCTCCAGAGGAAGAGATGTCTTCAGTACACCCATAGGAAGAGGAGGAAATGGGCTGCAGCAGGAGAGACTGAGATCAGACATCAGAGAGAACTTCCTGAATGTGAGGGGTTGTGAGCCACAGGTTGGATAAGGGAAGCTGCACGTCCTTTCTTTAAATTTTTCCCCAAAACACAGGCATGCCCTCTCCAAGCCGGCATGTACCCACTGCCAACCGTGTGGGCCCCAGCAGGGGCCATTCTGCAGAGGCTGGGGGTGGCTGGGAAGACTGCCTGGACCTTCACACGGTAGTCCGTGTCAGTGGCCTGCAGGGAGGGTAGGCTGGGAAAAAATGTATCTGTGGGCTGCTGTTTCGGAGGAAGGAAAAGACAGAGGGCCACAGCGGGTGGGTGGGGGAGGTGCCCAAGCCTGGGGCTGGGGGGAGGGGCTGGTGCAGAATGCGGACTCAGCCTCCAGAGGAACATTCCGTCCAGAAATTCCTCACACCCTCCCCCCTCCACCCCTCCAGCTCTCCCCACTCTTGCACCCTGGGAGGCCTGGAATCTGGGCAGTTTTTCAGGGCAGAAGGACCCTGTGACATCACATCTACTGCCATGGCAACGAACTGTGAGGTCACAGGCATCTCTGCGTGTTAGGAAGGGAAGGGAGCTGGTGGGTAGGGCCACAGGGGATGGAATGTCCTCGGCCCCAGGACCCAGAGCAAGTTATTCCAGGCTCACTTGTTCTAAAAATAGAAACCTAAGCAGATGAAGGGAGGGGGCTGAAAGCCAAAGAGAAAAGCAGAACAGCACCATTTACTGGGCACTTAGAGGGACTGTGACAAGGCTGGCACATGGCACACCCCACACGCAGCCTGTCTTGGGGCGGGTGGGGGGGGGACCACCAGCAGATGATGGCAAAACAACCAGAGCAGTAGCTGCAGCAGCCACAGACCGGCCACTCTGAACCCCTTCTGGCAAATGAGGAAACAGTCTCTGGGAAGGCTGGGCAGCTCCATTAGGGCTCAGGTCTGCACCTCAAAGCCTAGGCTCACTCCTTACCACATGTTTATTTCCCATCATCCTGGGAGGGAAAGCTGATGGGGGCATAAGGGCCAGGGGCTGGAGGGAGGGCACAGCGTAGGGAGGGCCGGACAGGCTGGGGTGGGAGGGGAAGGGGAAGCCAGCAGCCTGAGACCCCCAAGTGTTGGGGTGAAGGTACTCCAGGGACCACATCCTCTTCCAGGCAGGCCGAGGCCACCAGAGAAAAAGAACAGGCTGGATGTGATTAAGTGAAATGTGATGCCTGATTTTCCCTGCACAGCCCCCTCCCAGGGAGGGGCCTGGGCAAGCCCACTCCTGTCCTCAGGCCCTTCTCAATTCACCCTCAGGGACCAGCACCCAAGTCCTGGCTGAGGCTGGGCAGCTGTGGGCACTCCACCCAACTGGTTCATACATGTTCCCCAGGCTGTTCCAGCCCGGCTGGAGTATTTCTTATCCCCTCCTGCCACTTTCCCCACTGGATGCTGCTCTCCTACCTTTTTGCCAGGGAACTGGGAGTCTGTGCTTCGTGGGCCCTTCCTCCAGGACTCTCTGGTCGCCTTGCCCAGATCCTCCCCACCCCTCGCTGAGCACCTGCACCAGGCTCATTGGTCTCCCCAGCCCTCCTCCTGGCAGCCCCCTCATCACTGAGCCACACCCCACAGCTGGCAGCTGACTCCCCACTCTCAAACCCCGCTGTGGATCATTTCCCCACTCAAGGACTCATAATGGCTCTCAGTGCTTAGCTCATCAAGTTCAAGTTCCCCACTGTGACTTTTGGACTCCACCCTTAAGTGGCCCCTTCCTCCTCCGGTGGATTCTACTGCCTTCCTCGCTCTCCCCTACCTGCAGCCTCTGCTCATACCTCCTCGCTGCCCACCATGCATCCATGCTTGTTCCTGCGTCCATTTCCACACTCAGGCTGTTCCCACCAGCACCCCAGCCAGAGCCACCAAAGAAAGATAATGTTGCCTGGCTCCTCAACCCCAGCAAGGACACTGGATTTGCTGGGGCCCCATCAGTCTTGGTAATATATACCAAGGCCCTGCCCCTTCTCTGTTTCAGCCTTGCCACCTTCTACAAGGTCCTCGCTCCTTCTTCCCTCCTCTCTTTCATTTGCTCAAATCCTAAACTGGACTTGGAACAGGCCACGGACTTCCCCAACCATCAAAGCACAAACTGATCGCTTCCTTCCCTGGACGCCAAGGCCACCTCTGGTCAGACTGCCCTCGTCGAGCACTGATCGCTTCCACAGCACAGTTCTCTCTCTTCCCACCGAGCATGGCTCCCTGAGGGTCAGCCCTTCACCACACTGGGACGTCTCTCAGTGGGAGTCACTGGGAAGGTGGTCAGCACATTCATGGATGCCCCAACCTCGGGACCTTGCTCATTCACAGCGCAGCCTGAGAGCAGGCCCTCAGTAGGTCCTGAAGACTTCTACCCAGACACCCCCTAGGGAGGGAAGCTCGCACTAGCACCTGCCTCACCACTTATAGGCATCAGTGATGTGTGTATGTTCCAGGGACAGGCAGTGACTCCCACAGATTGCCCCTGTTGGGCCATTTTTGGTGTTAGGGAGCTTTTTCTTTTTCTTTTCTTACTTTTTTCTTTTTAAGTTGAAAGAGAGAGAAGAGAGAAACATCGATTTGTTATCCAATTATTTATGCATCCACTGGTTGATTCGTACATGTGTCCTGACGGAGGGCTGAACCCACAATCTTGGCAAATTGGGATGACGCTCTAACCACTGGGTTACCCAGTTCATTTTTCTTTAACCCAAGCCTCTCTATAAGATCCTCCACCTACTAGGCTCTACTGTAGAGAGCAAAAGAAAATAAGCCAATTTGTCCTTCAACGCATTCTCCCTCTCATTCTTCACCCCCCCCCCAATATTTTCCCTTCCTGGATTAAGCCACTGTAGGTGCAGCAAAAACTGGAATTCCCAACCGCTTCACTGCTCTGGGAATCCTCTTTGGGTGGCAATGCCCAGAGTTGGCTCTCTTCTTTGAAAGTCAAGTCCGTCAGACTCCTCTCTCCTGGCAGTGCTCCATTTTCAAGAATCTCCCAAAGACAGAGGCCCATGACCTACTCAGTGCCCTCAGATGAAACGCATTAGGGCCTGGAGTTCAAACCAGCTAAAGCGATCACTGGCTGCTCCCCGGGATGGAGAGCTGGCCTGAGAGGCCCCACGCCTTTCTCTGTACCAGGTAACTCACAGCCTCTCATCATCCACAAGGCAGCAAGGTGCCCTCTCGCCCACATCTGTCATGGGGGCTTCTTGATCATGCCATTTGAAAATTTAGGGCCACCACCTCACACTCATTAGTACGCCTATCATAGAAAAAATACATAAAGAGTTCTCGTGAGGATGTGGAGAAATTAGAACGTTTTTACACTATCAGCGGGACTATAATGGTATATAGGCACTGTGAGAAACAGCCTGGTGGTCCGCCCCCCAAAAAAGAAACGGAACGACCATATAATCCAGAATTCCCCTTGTGGGTATGTACCAAACAAACTGAAAGCAGACTCGAAGAGATACTCACATACTTATGTTCACAGCAGCATCCCGCGCAACAGCGAAAATGTGGAAATAACCCGAGCGCCCACTGACAGAGGAAGGGACGAGCCAATGGTGGTCTGCACTCACAGGGGAACAGAACAGCCTTAAAACGGAGGGGATCCCAACACAGGCCACAACACACGGACGGACGCCGAGGACATCGCGCTAAGTGAAATAAGCCAGTCACGAGGGAACAAAGATTGTGCAATTTCCCCTTCTATGACGTGCTGGAAGTCAGACCGCTGGTTGCCCAGGGGCAAGAGGGAGAGGCAGGTATGGTTTGAAAGGCACACTCAAAAACGCTTAAGATGGTAAATGTTATGTGTATTTTACTGCAATAAAAATATAGTTAGTATTTATTTTAGCTCTCAGGGCCTCAGTTTCCTCATGTTTAAAGGAGGATCTGACTAGATAGCATCGAAGGCCCTCTCACTTCTGTGACTCCATGCCCGATCCACGCCTGCCTGCCTTCTAGAAGGCCTGGCTCGGGCAGCAAAGAGCCCCGGGCTCCAGCGTGAAAACGGAACCTGGCACCAAGGAGGCACTCAGGACACCGTTGCTGGTAGAATGGATGGCAGACGGATGGGTAGACGAACCCTCCCCTAAATCCCAGGCCCACTGGCAAACAGAGAAGCGAGGCAGACGAGTTCGTGGCTGGTGGCGTTTAGAGGCAGAAATCCGGAAGTCCCCCCCCGCCCGGCCCCCCAGTCGTCAGGTATTGACTGACATCAGTACAGGCACCAGGGCCCTGGGGAGAAAGCAGAACCAGGAATCCCAAATCCCACTCGGACCCTGTCACGGAGCCTTTCTGAGCCCCTGTGCTGCTTGACACAGCCTGCTCCTCCTGCTGCCCCGGCCGGGCTCGCTCCTGCCCAGGCTTCCGCACGCGAGTCACCACAGGCTCCCACGACCCCAGGGTCAGGGGAAAGGCTTGGAAGGCCACAGCTGCTATACCAGGGAGAGTGCCATTTGTCATTATCAGTGGCTGCGAGGGTGGACTCTGAGGTGCCACACAGCTGAGTCGAAATCCCAGGCCCCCTCTGGACATCTCCGTGCCGTAGGCCTCAGGTCCGCCTCTGGGATACTGGGTAATCGCAGCACCTCTCTCACCGCATTGTGCTGAAGAATACATGAGCTGATTCTTGTAAAACTTTACGAACACAGGTGGGTAAATAGAAAGTTCCATATAAGGGCTAACTCCCTTATTGCTCTGATTCCTCCTGTAAGTGAAACCGACCTGCCATTCCCATTCCCCATTGCCCTTCCCTTCCTACAGTCACCCCACCCTGACCTCCGGCTCACGAGGACATTTCAAGCACCCTCCATGGGGCCGGCTGGCCCGTCTCCCCCAGTCCAGGTCCCCTGGGTGCCAGGCTGTGCAGAAGGGCTCAACCCAGCCAACCTCAGTGGCCACTCCATTTGGCTACCACCCTCGAGAAGTTCCTTTGGATTCTTATTTTTCAAAAGTTGAGAAAAGCTGCTTCAGCTCTTTCCAAGGATCAGGAGTGTCCGTGGCAAACAAGGCCTCTCCCCTCTCCATCCTGCCCCCACCGGGGACCCCACAGGAGGGAGATGACCCTAGGACCCTTCTATTCAAGGCCTTAGGCAACATCTGTTGAGTAAGAGACGAAAACACTGGTTGAAGATTAAGCCACTTTGCCCTGGCTGGCCTGGCATAGGCTGGAAAGTGTGTTTGGCTGGCAGGGGCCAGAGATTGGGCCAAAATTCTGTGCCCAGGAACAATGGTCCTGATCCCGGGGTGGGGTGGGGGGGTTAGGATTTAAGTAAGATGGGTGAGCTGGGGACCTAGAGAAAACATGACAGATAGACGGACAGTGTGCTGCAAGAGGGAGGGGGCTGGGAGGGCTGAACCCAGCCCTGCAGAGGCTGAAGGGCAGGCAGAGAATGGAAAAGGAAGGAAGAATACAGCCCGCCCTTTCCTCCCTCTTGTGAACCTGCACAGAGCGCTTGCCTTGCCTGCTGTGAGGAAACAGGTGCTGAGTGCTCTGGGTGGGGGGGCAAACTTTCTCCCGTCCCCCCCCCCCGCCACTTTCCCACTCCCTGGGGACAGCACAGAGCTCCCAGCTGGAGGCAGACCCCCGCCACTCATCGGCTGTTTATTGAGGACCTAATCTGCACCAGGCATTCAGCTGAATGCCTGTCTTTCAGTCACTCAATAAGTACATGTGGAGTACCTAATTATGTGCCAGACAGTGAGGATACAGCAATGAACACAACAGATAAAAATCCCTTGTCATGGAATTTACATGCTGCTGGTGGGGGGCGGGGGGTGCCTCTTAAACAAGATAAGTAAATGAAACTCATAGCTTATCAGATGGTGACGCATGCTGGGGGGGCGAGGCAAAGAAAGCAGGGAAGGGAGAGAGGATTGTTGGAGAAGGAAAATGCTGACATTGAGTAAGACCTGGAGGAAGGAAAGAGCCCTGAACGCCTCTGCAGGAAAAGCATTCCAGGCAGAGGGAATAGCACATGCAAAGGCCCTGAGGTAGCATGCTACCTGGTATGTTCAAAGACCATCAAGAAGGGGGAGGTGGCTGGAGCAGAGTAAGCGAGGGAGAGAGCTTCTTGAAGAAGATGGGGTCAGAGAGAAAATCTGTCTCGTAGGGCTGTGCAAGCCAATGGAACAACCTGGGGTTTTTTCTCCAAGTGAAGTGGGCAGCCACTGGAGGACTCTGAATGCACATTAGCTAAAAGAGTCAATTTGCTCCTTTTATTCTCTTAGCCTTACAAGGTAGGTACCATTACTAACTCCCAATCTGCAGAAAGGAAACTGAGGTCCAGAGAGCTTAAACAGTGTGTTCAACGTCACATTCCTAGGACCAGGGAACTGGGACCCAGAGGGAGGTAGTCGAACTCCCCCACTCTTGACCTCTGTTGTGGGGGTACTTCCAACTCATGTGGGGGAACCTCTGGGAGCACAACCTGGCACCACAGCCACTTCACCACCAGGTGGCTGACGCAGCCTCTGTGAAGGTCAGGGCCTCCAGCACAGTGGGGCACATCTCAGGGATGAGAAGATTCCATGGCCTCGCTCAGGCAGGAGCCCCTCCTGGGACTAACTGCAGTTCTGCCTGCTGGAATGCCAACGCAGTCCCCCGTCCCAACCCCTGACCCTTCCTCGCATAAACAAACCTCATGAGACTCCCAGTGGCCAGGCATCTGGCTTCTGCTAGGAGATCCCTAAACCCCAAACCCCCCTCCCCCAACCCCCAGCCACCCTAGACCAGCCAAGGACATTTTGTTCTCGGGGGCAAAGTGGCAGGGGGGCTGGAGTGATGAGACATCCACTCACCCCACCTGACCCCTCCTGCCGGCCCTCCATGTCATCCCTCCGCAATCCCAGAGAGACTTCTCATTGGCAGCTTGGAGCTGCGCCTGCACTCTGGCCTCATCCCTGCAGCACCCACACCCCCTGCCCCTGCTGCTGTCAGATGACCTTCAACTGGGCAGTGTGCAAATAACACCCCACATCTGGAGCAGCACCGCTGGCAGAGCTGAGGTCCAGAGGGTTTGGGCCCAGTGAGACCAGGGAGGAGGGGCCCAGCTAAGAGGGAAATAGTCCGCAGGGCCTGGGCCCCAGCGCACACAGCAGTGGCGCCACCCTGGGTCCCGGGGCGTCTGAGAGTCATAAGCACTTTCACATACTTTTACTTCATTCCATTAATGACCCTAATGGAGAGAATTCTCATCAGCACTAAGACTTTTGAGGATCTAGTTCAACTCATCCTTTGACAGAAAGGGAAACTGATGCCAAGAAAGAAGGCAGGACAGGGCCTGCCATTGTCACACAGCAAATGGGTGTTGGAGAGAAGGAGACTGGGTGGCCAGACTGAGATTCCAATATCCAGACTGAGAAGGTCACTGCACAGGTGTGCGGACACCTGCAACTGCCTGGGCCCCCTGACACCCTTACCCCGCCCCCAGATCCCCACCCACATCAGTGTCATCACTGGCCCTTCCACACCAGTGGGTCGAATTGTGATCACAGGGGCCTTCCATGCCACACCACCACACCACCACACACACAGGTGCGTACATGTGTGCCCACACCTGCAAGCATGCAGATCAGGGCCCCTCTCCTCCAGCCGCCAGGGCTCTGCCACCCTCCAGCAGAGGGAGAGGAGCAGGAGGGATCTCTGAAGGGTAGGAAGGCAGTGACGGGGCAGGAGGCAAACGCTCCCAACAATCCAAATCAGCCCAGCTGGGACCAGTCTGAAGCAGGCTGCTCTCTGCAGCCCACAACTCACAGGGGCCCTGCCCCCGTCCTTACTTTTCTGGAAGCCCCACCAGGGAAGGGAAGAAGGACTAGAGGACATGGAGACGGAGCAGAGAAACAGAGCCAGCCCAAAAGCTTGGAGTTGGAACAGGCCACCTGAATGAGAGCAACTGCCCTGGTAGATGAACTCTGTGGGTCATGCCACCCATCTCCCCACCTCCAGCCGAAGGGCACCTGACCCAGAACCAGACGGGTGGAGGAGATGCCATCCCCTGGTCCTGCAAGCCCCAGGACAACAGACACCTGGCCAGGCCCAGAGACAGGCAAGATGCCCTTTTATGGGTTTTTCCAAGGGCTCTCCAGATTGAAATAAGAGGCCCTGCATCCCATCAGAAGGGACTTCATGACTCATTTCCTCCCAGTCCAACTTCAGCTTCAGAACAAGGCCCCCTCCTTCCCCTGACTTAATTACCCAGCACCCTTGGGGGCTACCAGCATGCCTGGTCTGAAGTAAGCTGCAGCTGGGAGCAGAGCGAAGAGGAGAGGAGGGGCTGGCAGGGTAGGGAACGGACTGTCACTCACCACCAATTCATGGTTGGATGGAGGAATGCAAGGGGCAGCCACCTGTGGGAGGAACAGAGAAAAGCAAGGTTAGCATCTTTCATCCCCACAGAAAACCAGGGCCTCCTGAGATCACTCCACAGCCGCCACCTCCATGCCAGACACCCCTTCCCTCCACTCACACACACTGACACTCTAGCACTCGAGTTCACTGGAAGACTGGGTGGCAACATGGAAAAATGCTTAAGCAATATTGCTCCGGGGGAGGGGGGCAGCAGAAGGCAAAAATGAAACGTATATCACAAGTTTTAAATTCTGTAAAGAATAGGCGGATGCTAAAAGACTGAAGGTCAACCAGAATTTTCATAACAGGTTTTGTGGTAACAAAAATGGGATTTTTTTCTTTGCTCTAGTTTTCTAAATTTTCTGCAATACGGTAAGATTTGTTTAAAAAAAAAACATTTTAAAAATGTGTTTAAGACCTCTAGAAAAGGAAGCGTCACCTCCTTCGTTCTCCTCAATGACAAGGCATTGCACCCAAAGGTCAGAGCTGCAGGCAGCTGGCAGTTGCCCAAAGCATGTGGGAGACAGGTTGGTGAGGGGCCCCTGCCAGCTCTTCCGAAGAAAGCCACCGCATCACTAATAAATGTGGAAGGCCTTGAGAGCCGAAAGCACCCTGTAAGGGTGAGCTATTATTTTATCATCATCCTCATCTTCTTCTCTGATGCAGGGGGTGGGGGGGAGGTGGCAACTGGGGCCTCCAGACAGAGGGAGGGGGGAGGAGGGAGGGCTGGATTGCTCCCTACCCTAAGATAACATCCCTCAGCCAGGCCAGGCAGCCAGCCCTCTACCCTGACAATTAGCAGCGGCCTTTATCAGAGACTCAATGTGTTCCTTTTTTCTAGCTGGGACACGTTTTTCTTGGAGCTCATACCTCAGTCTTGGCTCCAATTCCTGACCCGAGCAACAGGCAGGGGGCCCACAGAGGGAACAAAGGGGTAGGCTCTCCCTGGGGCAAGAGGGTGTCTGGTCACAAGCTGTGGATGGCCACCAAAGGGGAGGTGGCTGTCTCCTCGGAGAGTGGAGCCACCACTCCACCCACCACCCCAGCCACCACCCCAGTGGGGCAGTGATGGTAACAGCCCATGGCCTCCGGGGGACCTGGCTATTCACAGAGGCTACCCTTAGCCAGGCCCTCCCTCCACCTAACCCCAGTCTGTCATCTGACCAGCCTAAGGGATCCCCCGGCTTGACACACCAGCCCAGAAGGGGACAACACCCTCATGACAGTGTGCCCTGACCTCTGGAAGGATGGAGAGGCTGGGAGGTAGCGTCTCTGGTCCCTGACTCATGCTACAGTCATGCTGCAGACTCGCTGCCCACCCCTTCTCCAGCACGGAGTCCATCGCCCTATATGCAACAGTACTCCAGGGCTGGTGGGGAAATCACATGTGAAGCCAAAAAGAAAGGAAGAACTAACATGTACGTATATGAATATGCACTTATATGATAGGCATTATTATCAGTGCCGTACCCATGTTAACTCACTGGGTCCTTCCAACAGCCCACTAAGGTAGCTACTGTTAAACATCCAACTGAGGTGCAGGGAGCACAGAGAAGTTAAACAACTTGCCCAAGGTCATACAGCTGATCAGTGGCTTGGGTGAGGTGGAGGGTGCCTGGAGAACAGAGCAGGAGGAAGGGAAGACCCCAGGGGTGGCTGTGGGCTGCCTGCCTTGCCCACCAGACAAGGTCTCAGCCAGGGGGACCCTGCCCTCTCTGCCAGGCACTTTCAGGACAGGCGTCCTGCATCTGGCCGTGGCCTCCTCCTCTCCCTACCTCCCCCCACAGCCCCAAACCCCACTCCGAAGCTTGTAGGCTTCACCAGATAACACCAGGCCCCCAGTGTCTCCTCTCCTCAGTCCTGCTGTCACCCACGGACAGTGCCCGACTCGCGTTCATTCTTCGCTACACGAGTGTGGCTCTCCACTCTCCACTTGGGGCAGGGGTTGGGGAAGTGAAGGGGTCACAAATACATTTTGATGCAACAGTAGAATGGACAGGTGTCCTCAGAGACAAGTGGAGGGGACTCTCTCCCAGCACTACTCTAAGGTAGTGGAAAGAAGGGACCCCAGAGGCAGAGACAGCCCCTAAGGCACAGTCTCTCCCCAAGGACTCAGATATGAGGAGCAGCAGTGGACCCTGGTGCAGAGGGCCTGGTGCCTGGACGCCCCCAGCAGCCCCCTCCACCCCTGCCCACTAACAACTGTGTTGTGTGTTTTCATGTTCTCTCTCTCTCTCTCTCTCTCTCTCTCTCTCTCTCTCTCAGCAAAGAAATGTTTCCTTAAAAGGCTCTCTCTTCCCTCCGGCACCCTGGCCCCCAGCCACCCTCTCAGGAACCTGGAATGTGCCAGGGAGAGCCAAGGCCCCCTGCCACTCTGTGGCCTGCACCCTATGGCTCCACACTCCTGGTGTCAGCAGGGACCACTCCCACTGCCCTGTGGGGACCCAAGCAAGAATTCTGCCTCTGCAAAGGGGGCAGATTCAAGGGTGTCTGCAGGGGCTTCAGGTGCCAGCCCCGCCATCCATGCCTGTCCCCGAGGCTGGCTTCACGGGATACAGGGCCCAGGCCCAGGAGGTCGGCCCCAGGGGAGGCTCCTCCGTGGTGGACCTCCAATGTCCCACCTACACACAGGGGGCTGAGCAGGCCTGCGGCTCAGTCTTTCAAGACAGAAAAATCTAAGTAACAATAGAAAGAGCAGCACAGCCCATACTCCCATCACTTGTGGTAGGCCAGGCACTGTTCTTCACGCTCTGACTAAATTAACTCTCCAGTTCTCACAACAGCCCTGAGCACCCCATTTGGCAGACGAGGAGACTGAGGCACAGAGAGGTTAATAAGCTGAGTGACAGAGCAGCCAGGATGCACACCCAGCAGCCTGGCCCCAGACAGGCCCATGCTCCTGCCCTCTCTGCCTTCTCAGGCCTCTCTGCGGGCTCTCCTGTGACCCCTCATTTCCACAGAGCCATTCACAGCGACAGCAGGGACAGAGAGCATATGGAGGGCCACCACCATGTGACCGTTACTGTCCTGAGCCCTTTCCTTGGACTCAGTGGACCCTAATAAAAAATGTATGGGGCAGGCACCGTTACCATCCCCATTTCACAGGTGAAGAACCTAAGGCACAGAAAGGGTAACGATCTGCCCAAGGCCAGTGCTGCTAGCAGTCTCCCGCAAAGCCTGTGAGGCAGAGAGCTGGGGCTGCGGCCGCGAGGTGAGTGTTTCCAGGCCCAGACCAGGGCGATGCCTGGCATTCGTCAGTCCCCGCCAGTATTTTCTCAAGTCCCTGGGCATAACGCCAACAACAGGGCACATCCCTGGGGCCCCACCTCCCCACCCCAGGACGCGAGGGTCTACAGCGCGGGATGGCAGCCAGCCCAAGCAGGGAGCTCCCTGCATGAGCTGGCCCCTCTCTGCTCTCCACTGTCATTCGGTACCCACCCTCCTTGTCTAGGACCCAAGGCCACACATAAGGGTGGGCTCCTCTCAGCTCAGCTGTGAGCATTGCTGGGTCCTTCCCATCCTTCTGGCTTGGACTAAGACGTCACCACTCCAGCGAGGCCCTCCCCGACCCCATTAAGTTACACACACACACACACACACACACGCATGTGCACATGCACATATCTGTGTCTCTGCCTTCACAGACCTCATTACAGTTTGTAATTACAGATGTTTTTGTTTCCTCATCTACCATCTGTTCTCCCCTCCAGAAAACAAGTGTCGCGAGGCGGGGAACACGCCTTGTTCATCACACTAGTCCCAGCACATAGTAGGTGCACACTAAATATCTATGGAAAGATGAGAGAGATTCAAGGTCTGAGGAAGGCAGGCACGTGTAATCACCAGTAGTAAAACCCACTGCCATTTGCTAAGCACCTACTATGCACTGGGCAGGAGACTGATCCTGCCATATGCCTGATCTCTCTGAGGTCCTCCAATCCTGTAGAGTCAGTCATTTTCCTCCAAACACACAGATGAAGAAAAGGAGGCTCAAAGGTCAGGGCAGTTGCCCCTGCCCAATCAGCTGCAAGAGGCAGGGCACAGGTGAAATCTTGGTCTAAGGTCTCCTCCATGTGTTGCTCTTTGCGGGGTAAGCGAAAGCCCAGGCACCACCGAGCACTGTCCTCACCACCTCACTGCTGTACAAGTGGAAGGCCTGGTCTCCAACTGGGTGACACTCCCATCCTCAGATCTCGAGAAACCCCTGACTCCTAATTTTGCCCAGCCTTCCAGAGGGGCTCCCCACACTCACACCCCCTAGCCCCTGGAGCTAGACAGGACAGTCTTGCCCCCACACCGAACTAGAACAACTTGTCTCTGAAGCCAGCATTTCATACAATCCTGAGCTAAAAAATTCTTTTTCCCCCCTAGCTTTTGCCGATCCTGTGTGTGTGTGTGTGTGTGTGCATACGTGTGTGTGTTTAGTAAAATGTACATAACATGAAACTGACCGTTTTCACCATTTCTAAGTATACAATTCAGTGGCCTTCGGAACATTCGCAATGCTATACAACCATTGTCATTGTCGATTTCCAGAACTTCTTTATCATCTCAAAGAGCAACCCCACCTCCATTAAACACAAGCCTCCCATTCTCCTCCCTGCTCCCCAGCCCCTGGAACCTCTGATCCACTTTCTGTCTCTAAGGATTTGCTTATTCTAGGTACCTCATATAAGAGGAAGCGTACAATATCAGCTTTTTTGTTTCTGTCTTATTTCACTTAATGTTAAGGGCTGAATTATGTGCCACACCCCCCAAAAAACCTCACATGTTGGAGCCCTGGCCCCCAGGACCTCAGAATATGACTGCATTTCCAGACAGGGCCTTTAAAGAGGTGATTGAGTTAAAGTAGAAGTCCTGGCCGAAGGGGAAGCGTGGTAGTTCTGACATTTTTTCATGCTCACTACGTGCCAGCACTGGGTGCATTATCCTTCACCTCCCACGGTCCCCCCGAGGTAGGCTATTCCTCTCCTCACCTTACAGGAGCTCAGGCAGTCCCCTCAACACCCTGCGAGATCCGAGACAGCACAGCTACCAAGTGACAGTGCCAGAGCTGCCACCCTGGTCTGCCTGACTCCACGTCTCCCAGAGTGCTACCCGCCCCCACGGCCAGGTGAGCGCACGCTGTGGCAGGGGTGCTGTGGCTGTGAGAACGCAGGGAGCACTCGGGCAGCCTGGGCGGGCTCCATGGAGGAGGGGGCGCCTGAGGTGGGCCTCCAGGACGCATCGCTTTCAGGTGTCTACCATACATGTCATCCACTCGTCTCGTGAGCCCTGTGAGGGCAGGGAGCCCATTGGTCATTCTCATCAAGAAGCCCAGTGCCTTGTTCAGAGCCTGGTACTCAGCAGGGTTGTAGAAAAGGGTGGAAAGGCAGAGATGGGGAAAGGGCATTTCCGGATCCAGCCTGCATTGCGGGATAACTGAGGGGAGAGCCACCCGCTGTCTGCGAACAGTCCAGCACCGCCAAGCTCACATTGTGAGTTCACAGGCCTCTCTCACATGAACAAGGTGTGGAGGTGGGAACGCTGCACATGGGAAGAAGCCCATTTGGCTGGGACACGGAGTGGAGTAGGGGAAGGAAGAGAGGGCATGGAAGGGCGTATTCAAAGAGATGAAGAAGGAAGGCTGGCAGCAAACTCTCTTTCCAGGTCGAACCATGGGCAGCTTTGAATGCCCAACAAGAGTTAAGACTCTTAGCTGCTGGCACTGGGGAACTATGCAGGTGCCAGAGTGGGAGAGGGGTGTGGGAGAGAAAGGTAGGCACTTCAGACAAGTAGATGTGCCAGAACTCTAATGATGAGAGGGGAAGGAGAAATTGGGGAGCAGGAGGCCAGGAGCCCAGAGACAAGGGGCCGTCAGGCACCCTAGAACCTGTAGGCCTTCCTCCCCACCCCAACGAAACACACATTTGGGTAGATCCCCTTCCAACCTCTACTTTCCCCCTTCACCCAGGGTGGGTGATCCCCGACTTTGCTTCCTGCCTTGCACAGAACAGCCCTGCCCTCGGCTTTGCATGCTCACCCTCTGGGCCACACTCAAGGAATCTGTAACCAGGACGTAGTCATCTTCTGAGCGCTGGTCACTGAGGCTACAGTGGGGTGGTCAAGAATAATGCAGACAGTGATCACAGAGGGGTCCAGCCTGCATTTCCTGATGGCTGAGGAAAGAGTCACCCACATCACGAGTCCACTGAGCTCTATGAGGAAGACTCCAACAGCCCCTGTGCGCTAGGCCAGGGCAGGGTGGGAGGCCCAGCCAAGGAAACAGAGATTGGCTTGGGAACCAGGTGGGAGGCGAGTGTGCACCCCTTCAGGACCTCAGGGTGCTCAACAGTCAGGCAGCTACAAAGAGCCCTCAACCTTGGGGATGTAGAGAGGCAAGGCCAAGGCCAGGGGCCCTAGGGGTAGAGCTCCAGCCTGGCTCCAGGACACTGCCCTCCCTGGCTAAGCATCTGGCCCTGGACAGAGGGTCCTGGCGAGGAGGTGGCCACTGCGCTGGCTCCACTTCCTCCCCAGAACTGCGCCCTCCCTTCCAGGCAGCCTGTCCTCACCAGAGCTCGCTCCCAGCCTGCCGGGCAGTTTCCTTCCCTTATATAGAGTTCTGTACGGGATCAGGAAAGGAAGTGCATCAAGTTCCTGGAGGCAAGAAGAGGCCTGTTCCCAGGGACACCTCGAACTGAGCAGGGAGGGAGAAAGGCATGTCCCAGTCCAGAGTCCCCTCCAGAGGGTAATCCAGGGGTCTGAGAGGGGCCAGGTAATACCCACAAGACAAAGGTGGGGCTCGTGGCGCCACCGGGAAGCACCGGCAGGGGTGAGAAGGCACAGCTGGGCCCAGGGCTTGACTTGTGTCCACATCCTGGAGCCACAGCCCTGCACCACCCCCTATGCCTCCTCTTGGGCACCCCAGCTTAGCCACTGACAACCACCCTGCTCCCCCAGCTCTGGCATCCCAAGGTTGTTAAGACAGAAACCAGAATGTCCGCCTTGACTCCTCCCCCACTCTGCCCCCCCCACCAAGCCTGGACAATTCCTCTGCCCAAATATCTCTCCCAGCCACCTGAAACCCCAGCTCCCTTAATCACAGAGATTACTGCAACAGCCTTCTATGACACGTCACCTGGCCCTCAGTCAGTCCTGCCCCTCTCATCGAGTCTGCACTCAGTGCCAGGGAACTATTTCTAAAATGCACCTCCAGTCAGGTCACTCTCTGCCTAAGCCCTTCAGTGGCTCCAGCATCACAGGATAAAGTCCAGATGCCTTAATATGGTCCTCACGGCCCTGCAGGACCTGGCCGTGGCTCTCCTTTCCGTTCCATCCCTCACCTCTCTACCTCAAGGCCCTCGCTCTAGCCAGAGAAAACCAGTGTCAAGTTCACTTTGATTCCACAGTGTACACTCTGAGGCAGGGGCTATCAGCACATTTCCCAGATAAGGAAATGAGGCTCCAAGAGACCACGTGCTTGACCCAAGGTCACACAACCAGTGAGAATTGGAGCAGAGCTCTACTCTGGCGGCACCCCTAGCCTCAGCTCTGCCCCAGGCCACCCCATCTGGCCCAGCTCGGGGCCACAGGAAGAGTCTCAGGGAGGGCATGTCCTTTGAAGTGGGTGGGCAGGGGAGATGCCAGGGTAGAGAAACAGAGAGGAGGACAGTCATCTGGGCCCAGGACACACTCAGCAAAATGGAGAAAGCAGGTCAGAGAGGCAAGTCGTGGCCACACTATGCATGGCCTGGAGGGCCAGGCTGAGACAAATGTCCAGCACCCTGGAAGAGTGTGATGTCACCAGGGCCGGTAAGAGAGGACCTGGGCGAGGGGCAGGGCGGGAAGCCAGGTGGCCAGCTGCCTCCAAAGTGAGACATGGAAAGGCTGTAGCTGGGGCTAGGAGCAGAGGCAAGAGGTACTGAGAGAGCAACAAGGAGGAAAGAAGATGGAGGGGAAGTCGGGCAGCACTGCTGGGCCAGCCTGGAGGACTCAGAGGAGGAGGGCCTCTGTCACACAAGCGGAGGCATGGAACAGGCGGCCTGACGCATCGGCTCCAGAGCTGCCTTCTCCGAGACCCAAAGAGCAGGGGAAACCTCAGCCCTTCTTCCCACCTAGAGAGGGGATGTTGGTTCTGAGGCAGCAGGTTGGGGGACATGGCCTCTATCACAGACAACACAGCTTCTAGGAAGTTCCTGAAAGGATCTGGTCAAGGAAGGAGTGTGGTCTGTGGTCAAGGTTCTCATGAACAGCGGGCAGGAAGAGGTGACCAGCATGGAAAAGAGACCAGGCCTTCCCGCATCAACACTTTGTGGGGGGCCCTTGGTGCCCGGTTCCCAGCCAGGGAGACAGAAATGGATAAGAACGGCCTGGCCCGGGAGAAGCACTTGTGGCCCAGTGGAGGAGGCAGGCCTGGAAACAGAGAATTAGAAAGGAGCCCAGTAAGTGCCGCACTGGAAGTATGAGGAGGGCTATTACTTCACTGGGATTCAAGTCCATCTGTTTTTCCAGAAATTACACCCAGAGGGAGACTGCCCACCCCACCCCACCCCCTTGCTCCCCACTGAGGGTTTCTGTCTCTAGATGAGAACCTTAAGGGACAAAAGTCATTGACCCTAAGCTGTGCTATGACAGAAAGGCAGGAAGGATGCATGGGAAAAAAAATATAAGCACCAGGGGGAAACCCAAGAAGGCAAAGGGCTCAGGAGCTGCCGAAGAGGGAGTGGTGGGTGAAGGGGAGGAGGGGCTGAGCCAGGCCCCAGATAGAGAATTCCAAGCCTGGGGGCCACACTCAACCTCACAGGGACATCAAAGGGTCCCCTTGCCTTCTTAAAGTGGACTGGAATCTGCTCGCTGGCCAGGACAATAACGGCCCACAGGCCTCTCCCTTGCTCACATGCTGGTGCCTTGCAAAACTGCAGGTGTTCAAGGCCCTGTTTCCGAATCTCAAAGACACCACTGCTTGTCTGGGGCACCATCAACTGGCTAACAGCTTTTGAGGAATAAAAAATGCTGCCTGAAAGGTACTCTTCAATGTTAAGATGCACTCAGAAACATTAAAATGTAAAAAAAAATAAAAAGACAGCTGGGATTTGAAGCACCACCTTAAACTTTTGTTAGTCCTTCAGGCTCCCGAAGCTGCCCAACACTGCCCTATGCTCCTGACCATAGGAAGTCCTTCCCAAAGTCTACCTGCCTACTTTTTTAAAGATTTAAGGTTGGCCAAAGGAAAGAGCAGGGTGAAAAGCAAACCCAACCCCATCTGACCCAAGAAAAAAATCCCTTATCCTCAAGGCTCATCTGGGGCCTGTATGTCCCTCAAACTCCTAAAGGCCATTTTGCCTCATCACCTAAGCCATGACCTCTCTGAATCCAGCCCAAGCCAGCATCCGGGAGCAGGTTCAGTTCAGAGAGGTCCCAACCCCTTCTGTTTGCGGGTCCTCACTTCCAGACTCCTAAACTCATGGACAGGCCATGAGTTTTCAACCAAAAGGCGAGAGGTGTGATAGAAAAAGCCCCAGACTGGGAGTCAGGCATGGGCTCAAATACCACTTTGCTGCAGACCAGCTATTCGGACCTTATGGAACCTCCTGAACCTCAGATTCCTCGCCTACCCAAGGGGGCTAAAGAGACCGACTTGGCAGAGTGGTTGGAGGACTAAATAAAGCTGGCTAAGGTGACACAAATCAAAATGCCTGGAACACACCACACGCTTAGTAAATGTTAGCTCCCTTCTGCTCGGGCCAGATGGCACCACTGCCCTCCTCGGTGCCTGGGCGCCCTCGTTTACAGGGCGGTAAACTGCATGGCACATACCCGGCGCCAGTCTCCGCTCTAAGCATTCCATGTATCCCGACTCATCTACTCCTCACTCCAATCCTGTGAAGGGGGTCTGCTCTTATTCCCACTTCACAGAAGGAAAAACTGAGGAACAATAACAGACTGAGAAGAGGCCATTATTTTCCAAGGCCCCACCTATACCGTAAGAGCTTGGAACAATATAATCCAAACTGAAAGATACCCACCAAAAAAAAAAAAAAAAAAAAAAATGCCACCTCTTTTTCTGAGTACCTGACATGGCCTGAGCTTCAGTATCTGAAAATTCACTCACATACAAAACTCCTGGGCCCCAGATGGCAGCAACAGGAGGAGTGAGTGTGGTCGTTCTGCACAATTAGTGCAAGTCAAGGGCCGGTGTTCTGGAAGCCCATCTGCTCTGGGAGACTGCGCCAAGAGCCCCGGAAGCAGGAGGTCCCCAGGGTTCGACAGCCCAGCCTCGTGTTGCTCCTTTAAATCCATCTGTGGCCCAGTCGCAGGAAGCCCCCCGCTTTCTCCCAATTAGCAGGCAGCAGAGACTTGAAGCGAAGCCAGCACCGAGGGCCAGCGGAGGCCTGGCTGTCACGGGCATTGTTCGTCTCCTTTTGACGCATATCCACCCCCCTGCGCAATGTTTCCTTGTTCCCCAGGAGGACCTCCGAGAGGCATGCATCTGAAACCCGGTCTGGAGGGAAGCGGGTGGAGGGCGGGGCGGCGGAAGACCTGGCTCCATCTGGCTCTGAAAACACAGGCAGATATTAAATGGACAGGACAGAAAGCTTACATCAGATAGAAGCACACTGACCCAGAGACACTGGCAGGGCGCACGCACATGGCCCAGATGCCCCACGGCACACACAGAGCGCACAGCAGCAGGACCACTGCCAGATCCAGATGCAAAGTCACTGCCTGGCGCTCCCAGCCCCACCCCAGGCAGAGCCACACGGACAGGAACACAGCAGCACCACCAACACACCCACTGGCGGGGCAGTCTGCATGGCCCTGAGCACAGTGGGTTTCAGGAAGCCCAAGGGGGAAGTGACAAAGTGACCCACAAGGGCAGACTGGGGGAGAGCACAGCATGAACCAGCAGAGGTGGGGGATTTAAGTCTGGAAGCACACCCAGCTTGCCCACCGGGGCCTGTCCACCCACTGCGGCTGGGCAAGGGACAAATTCCCTTTGGATTCACCAAAGCCACCTGAGCCCTGCGTATCCTTCTGGAAGAGCAGGTCAGGGTTAAAGCACATTCGTGGAAGCTGGGTGGCAGGTGGCAGGCACAGGATGACAAGTGTACAAACCACGGGGTGGATCTGATAGTGGCTAAACATCCTGAAAATTATGGAAGGCAGGATGCAGCAGGAACTTTAGGGGTGGAGGTGGTGAGGAGGAGGCAAAACAGAGTTTAGAGCTGTGGAACAACCCTATTATTTTAATACCTGCTATGCACTTCAAACACGGCATCACATGTAATCCTTTCAACAATATGTTCAACAGGCAGTATTCCCTTGTTCCCTATGAGGCCACTGACACTCAGTGAGAAAAAGTAAGTTATTCAATGTCACACAGCAATGAGCAGTTGGGCGACAACTCAAACCCAGGACAGACAAGCTGTAAAATCTATACTCCCACAGGCAAGCCAAGTCACCTGGGAGCTCGGAACACAACACACAGCTTCTGTGGGACCTAGTGGGTGTGGAGGCATAGATGGTGGGAGGAACTAGTTGGGAGAGGCCCTCTCTGTGGCGGCAGGGGGCATGGGCATGGGCCCAGGACCCCCAGCTCCAAAGGAAGGCAAGGACTGGGGAACCTAGGCTGCTGTGACTCAGTGGCTGGGCCTCCAAGGAGCACTTCCGGAGCCCCAGACAGCTCTGCACAGTCTAGGAGCCACCTGCCCAGCAAAGACACTGTGCCATTACTCACAACTGTTACTCACTCTTCTCCATAACCCACACCCCAGCACATCACTTACTCCCACTCTGTTCCCTGAGAATGGCCAAGGGGGAGCCAGCAGATCTGCCTGGTTCCCTCCCTGGCTCCACTAGCTCCGATCCTGCCAGCTCAACTGGGACAGAGACCCAGAGACTTACTGGGACAAAGACCCAGAGGTTCTGGCCAGCTCAACCCTAACAGCTGTTACCCCAAACTCTGTTCCAGGAAGTGGGCTGGCAGCGTGGAGGAACAGTTACTGTGCAATCTCAGGGCTGGATGGGACCTCCCAGCATCTCAGCTGTCTTCCCGGCAGATGCTAAAGGCCCCGCAGGGCCCCCGCCTCCATGCTGGATGGCTCTCCCAATGGCCAGCCCCAAGAGCAGGCGCCTCTCTGTTCAGAAATATCAGTGGACTTGCAGAAATTCAGCACTGGTTAGAAAGAAAGGACTCTCCTAACTCATCTTACCAATGAGGAAACTAAAGCCCAGATAGGGGAAATGATTTGTTCAGGGTCACGTAGTGCCAAAGGGGGACTAGAAACAGGCTGCCTGACCCCCTGGCACCCAGCTCTCTACTGCACTGCCTGGCCCCTTCCTCCTGCCCTGAATCAGGGCAGGCCCCTGAAGTCCACCTTCACACCCTCCTGTTGCAAAGCAGCCACTAATCCTGCAGTACTGGGGACAGGAGATTTAAAGGCAAAATGGAAAGGGAGGGAAGCAGTTGCAGAGGTTAGTGCAAGAGGGAAGCAGAAGCAGACAGAGGTTCATGCAGAGCTATCACTTTCTAACAAAGAAGGGGCATCAGGAGCAGTCTGCCCAGGAGGCAGGGAGATGAACCGCAGGCCTTCTGGAGGCCCTGGAGCTGAAAGGCCAGGCCCTCTGGCAAGAGATGATGAGAGGGATTCCTGGGGTCCCAACTGGGGACTTGGGAGAGTCCTGGCCTCCTCTCTGTTCACCTCTCCTCACCACCAACCACCCCACCCCCAGCTGGCCCCTGCTCTCCCAGGGCTCCAGCCTGGAATCCAGGCCTGGCCACTGCCTCTGCTCCCACGCTCGGCTCAGGTCAGCTCAGCTCAGCTGGCCAGAGCACAGGCCGCTGTCTGCGTGCCGGAGGCAGCTCAGAAGGCACCCCCAGAGGAGCCTCATCATCTACCTCTTGCACTTCCCCACCGCCTCCGGCAGCTGCACTCTCCCCCTGTACCAACAATGGTAAGAACAGTAACAGTAATAATAACCAAGGGTCACATAGCATGCCTTTCATGCAGGACTTGGTTCTACCGGTTCCCCACCTTTTACCAATGAGTACACTGGGCACAGGCAGGTTAAGTAAGTTGTCTGCAGTCACACAGCCTGGGAGAAATGGGATCAGGATTCAAACCCAGACATGTGGCTACAGAGTCTGTGATCTTGACCCCCATGCCACCACACTGCCTCTTGATAGGACCTTGATCTAGAAAGTTAAAGCTCCTGAAATCCCCACTCCCTCATCCATGCAGCCACTGAGTACCTGCAACTGTCCAGGCACCTGGATTTTGGGACACTCAACACTCCTCTTGTCTCTGGACAGGCAGCCCCATGCAGAGATCTAGCCACTTACAGGCAGGCTGTGCACCCACTACCTCTGAGCAAGCAGGGCCCCACACCCTGGCCACGGGACACTCCTGTTCATTCATTCATTTAACAGATAGTGAATGAATGTGCCTACTGTGTGCCAGGGGGCAAAGGATGCCCCAAAAGGAGCCTTTTGGTTCTGTAGAAACAGAGCTGCCCGCGCACTGCCCTCACTCCCACCCACCTGCTGCAGCCTGTCCACTCCTGTGTCATGTGGGAAGCCTTGCTGAGGAGGGCTCTCTCCTGGCCTGTGAGGTCTCCC
This sequence comes from Anoura caudifer, assembly GCA_004027475.1. Classification (NCBI taxonomy): domain Eukaryota; kingdom Metazoa; phylum Chordata; class Mammalia; order Chiroptera; family Phyllostomidae; genus Anoura; species Anoura caudifer. The sequence continues at coordinate 102,700 of PVKU01001837.1, read as the reverse complement.
AGGCAGGAGATTTCGATGCTTCCTCAGGCTCCTCGCTCCAGAGAGGATTTCCCTTCCCCAGGGGCTAAGGCATTCAAACATGGGACTCTAGGGGCCTGCCCCCAGGTCTCTCTAGGGCAGTAGAGCCTTCCCAACTGCCCAAATAATCTCCCTAAGTAACAAGTTCACCAAGTTTCTCCTATGTTAAAGCTCTCTACTGCTTCCCTCTTTAACTGGGCCCAGGAAATTCCACATGGCCAGAACCCCCAAGCTACCCCTCCAGGCTCTCTCCAAAGTACCCTTTCCTCACACACGACTTCCTGTGCCAGGCACTGAGCAAACACTTCACAAACAGGATCACATTTCACACCTTTCATCGCCCTGTGAGGTGGAATATTGACCCCATTGTACAGATCACAGACACCAAGGCTCAGTCCAAGGTCACATGGTTGGCAAGCTTGGGAAACTGGGGAAACCCATGCCTGTCTGACTGTGGAAGACAGAGCTGGAGCCATTGTTTTACCCAAACCGTTGTGCATCCCACTGCGCATTTGCGCATGCCTTCCCCAGTGCCTGAAGAGGTCATTATCCCTTTTTCTTCCTGCAGAACTCCTTCTGAACCTTCAAAACCCATCTCACACAGCACCTCCTCTCTGAAGCTTTCTCTACTCCACCAGTTCATACACACTTTCCACTTGACACCCCGCTGCACTTTGCAGAAGCTCTCTGTCTAGTCCCCTCTCTCTCCCACTAGACCACATCTCCCTGGCCTTTCCAGCCCCATACCCCTGGCACCTTGCCTGGCATAGCATCAATGCCCAAAAAGGCTTTTAAGTGAGCTACCAGGGGCCTTATGTGCCCAGCCAGATTCAGCCACTGCCACAAAGCATCCAAAGTGGGTGCACGGTCACTGCCCCTGGTCCAAGGAGCTGACCCCCAACCACAGCCCAACCCCCTGATCCCCGGTTGTGGCTTTCTCCCTGTGCCTTTCCTGATGGTTTCTCTCTGCTCAACCAGCTTGGCTGTTTCTGAGAGTCTCAGCCGGTGATTAGGGCCCTAATCAGCAGGACTTCCTGCCAGCCACTGCCAGAGGTGGGGGTGGGGCCCGGAGGGAAGCAAGGTCAATCCAAGGTGAAGTTCAAAGCCTGTGACCAGGGAAGGATCCTGCAGGGAGATGGATGGACTCACAGACTTCAAGCCCAGAGCCTCTCCAGCCCTTTGTCTTACAGGTAAGGACACTGAGGCCCAGTGAGAAAAGGGACTCATCCAGATGAGTCGAGTCTGGGACACAGCAGGAGCACTACACTCCCCCCCCACTTGCCCACAGGGACCCCAGGGCAGATATCCTTCTTACACTTCCCTCACAGCCCCCTGCCCACCCTTCCACCCCCACCCCAGGATCAAGCCCAATGCTGACCACACAGACTGACTGCTCCCATTAAAGGGTTGTTATAGACCGGTAGATTGCTCAGGTCTGGTCAAGGTCAAGGGTGAAAGGTGAACCCCTTCCTCTAGATAAGCAATAGCCTAGAAATGGAGCAGAGGTGAGCAGGGACTGAGGAGAGGAAGCAACATGGGGCCGGGCTGAGCTCAGGAACCCTTCCCAGCTGTCATCATCATCAACCCAAGCCCATTCTTTCTCCAAGAAAAAGTTTAATGCCTTTTGCAGCTGCAACTGGGAGGGCCAGGGGTCTGGAGGTAGAGCTCACCCCAACCTGACCTGGAGCAAGCCAGGCCTCCCTGAGTGGGAACCAGGCCTAGGTGGAGAGTGCAGCCTCAGCAAGCCTTGAGTGCTGCCCCCTGCTATTGAGGAAGCCAAGGACCGCAGAGAGAGCAGGGGACCAGAAGCTGGCCCCTACAAGGGTTCAGAGCTCACAGCTACATAGCATGCAGGGAGGGCTAGGAATGGTTCTCGCCCACCTCCTACCAACAAGGTGACGGAACTAAAGTCACAGCAAGGAGATGCAGATCAGAGTTTAGAGCCAGGGCATCCAACATTTTGGCACCTCTGGGCCACACTGGAAGAAGAAGAATTGTCTTGGACCACTGTGATTTTGTGATTAAATGACATTGTGATAACACGTAATCACAAAAACATCTCATAATGTTTTAAGTAAATTTACGATTTTGTGTTGGAACGCGTTCACAGCCATGCTGGGCCACATGTAGCCCGCAAGCTGTGGGTTGGACAGCCCTGCTTTAGAGACACCTAGGAGCTACTTACAGCATTTTTTTGGGGGGAGGGGGATCCCATGTTAAAATATAGATGCCACACCTATGACTATTGCCCATGGTCAGGAGTAGTCTGCCCTGAGACCAGGATAGGCCCTCACCAGGTCTAGGAGCATCCTGTCCCGTGACTATCATCGAGGGATGGGGCAGGATCTAAGAAGGGGAGCTTGGGCTGGGTTACAATAACCCATCTTGTTTACAGTGATGACAGCTTTCTCAGAGTCCTCCATAAGCACAAATCTGCATCAGCTCCCTGGGCAGGCAAGGCTTCCAGAGGTCCCCGTAGCTCCCTGACTGCCCCTATGACACAGTGAGTGAGAGAGAGAGAGAAGAGAGGGGCCTCTTCTCTGGACTTTGATGTTAGGAGCCCTCGAGGGAACATGATGCAACCATCTCCTCCACCCTCTGGTCCCATAATCTTCCCACCTTACAGATGGGAACAACGTGCCAAGAGAGACAAGGGTCAGCCCAGCAGCGGGCCCCTGGAGGAATGCCACCACCACTGCCCATCACCCCTAATAATAACCATTAGTGACATTCACTGAGCACTTACCATGTGCCAGGCACTCTTCAAAGTATTTTAAATAAACTAAGCCACTGGGCTTCACAACCACACCATGAAGCAGGTGCTATGATTATCCCACTTCACAGCTGAGGAAACAGAAGCTCAGAGAGGTTCAGTCACTTGCCAAGGCCACGCAGCTAGTCGACACGGTCATCCTGAGCTGAGCCCCAGCAGCCTGGCTCCAGAGTCCCACTTTCTGCCTCACTCCAGATCTCTCGGTCAGCACAGCCCTGCTTCCAGTGCCCATCAACCTTCCCCAGGCCCTGTCTAAAACCCTTGCCCCTCTGCTCCTCCTTAGTCAGCCAATTCCCACTGAGCAGCATTCTGCCAGGCACAGCCAGGATCACCAGGGAGGCAAAAGGCACAGGTCTGCCCTCAAGGAGGTGATAATCCAGCTGAACACAGGAAGCTTGCAAGGACCAGGAAAACTGAGGGGTCCCATAGTCTCCGCTGGAGAAGGTCTAGGAAGGGGGACCTGGAAGCAGGACTGGGACCCCTCCCCCACAGTGAAGGAAGGATACAATCCCATTCAGGGCTCCTGGAACCCCTCGGTACCCATCATCTCCCAAGACTCTGCCCTTCTGGACCAGAACAAGACTGCTCCTACCTCCCAGAACACCCAGCCTGAGCTACAAGCTTCCAGACCTAAAAAGGCAGGGATTACAGAGCCCAGACTAGCCCTGGCTCAGGCACACAACCCCCACCCCACACAGGCTCTAACTCCATGGAGACCAGACACCCTCCCCAAGGGAACCAAGGTGCAGAGAAGTAGGAAGACGGCCAAAGTCACCAAACTGGTAGAGGCAACCCAGGGACCCAGCTGCATCTCCTGTGGCCTCCCTCTTCAATGATGGGAAAGTGCTTCTGGCAATTTGAATGGAGGCAGGAGAAGGAGCTGGACCTGCGTGTGACCATGCATAATGGAGGGGGCACTGAGGGAGGTGGGCATGGCCCGCAAACCTGGCCACCCTGCCACCCCCACTACCCTCGTTCCAGCTCAATGGTGCCCACACCTGTGCATGCCTGATAACTTTGAAAGCTAAGAGCCAGGGCTTTGGAGGTACAGCACTGGGGACAAAAGTCTGGACCCTAGTCTCTCCAAAACACTCTATCCCTCCCTAGATGCCACACCCATTTCTGAGCTGCTTTTCTCAAACTTCAGTGACTGCAAGGGCTGACTCCTCTGCCCTCTCCAGTACACAACCCTCAGCTCGGTCTGTTTCCCTTCCTGGAGTAAAAGAGACTTACTGCCCCAAAGATAAGCCAAGAAGCCAGAACTGCCTTCAGCTAAGAGCCTTTGCTGGCTACCCCAGCTCCGTCCCTAACTTCCCTGAGCTCCAAGGCACACTCAGCCTCTCCTCTGTCTGGCCCTCAACACCCCGCCGTCTTGCTTTGGGTTTCTGTCCAACCAGAGGGAAGAGCAGGCCCTAGTCCCTGGCTCAAGGCAAGGGACTGCAGTTAGACACTGGAAAGGACTTAATCTGTAGAAGAAGCCAGGACCGTGCAAGAGGCTGCCCTGACTAGAGGCAGGGACTGACTGGGGTGACCTCAGACCCTACTCCTTCACTCTCTCCACTAAGGAGAAAAGGAAGGCTGGAGGGAGAAGCAGCCCAGGACAGGAGGCCCAGTGTGGGTCCTGAGCTCACCCCCGAAGCCCACTTTGACACTCCCCTCATGGGAAACCCAAGCCTCCAGAGGGCTGGTGTACAGAAATCTTTAATGGTGTCACCCCCTCCAACTGCTCACCTTGGAAAACAGGTCTGGAGAGGCAGGAGGTCCAGGGGAAGGCGGGAGTGACCTGCACCTCCCACACTCCTCCTGAGAGGCCCTGGAGAACGCACCCTTGGCTCGCACCCCCCACTGCTAGTTACACAAACCACTTCAAGCTGCCCTGACAACCTGTACTATTTACAAGTTTAGAAACTGAGGCTTAGGTGAGAGTTGCCCCCAGGTTTTTCTGCATCTCGGATCTTGGCACCAGTCCTCTACCTACCATCTCCAGGCAGGCTGGGGAGGCCCCCAGAGTGGGTGAGCCAACTCGGGCAGGAGCTCAAGCTGCCCAATCTCAAAGCAACCCTCCCTCCCTCCCCGTCTGGCACACTGGCCCCCAGGTGGCCCCTCGGCAGGGAACATGGGCTCTGACTTAAGCGGGGAGTGGGTAGAGGCCTGTGTTGCTTCTGACCCCTCCATCCCCCACGGTGTCACGGTGTCAAACAGCCCACAGGTCCGCTCCAGATCTTGTGGAGTTAACCGGCAGGACAAGGCATGGAGTTTGACAAGAAGAATCGGAAGCAACTCAGAATCTTTGCAGGAAGCAGCTGGGGCAGAGCCGGTGGGTGGTTGAGCAATGGGTGTGAGGGCAGAAAGCAGGCTCTCTGTTCCCCAAACACTGGAGGGGAGGAGGATGCCCCTGGCGTGCAAGGTCCTCAATTGTGTGCACCTCCAGGCCAGAGGCTACCACCCTGCTGCTCCCCTATTCTGGGTGTCAGAGAATTTCCCAACTCCAAGAATCCCAGGACCTCAGCATCCCAAGAGACCTTCGAGTTCATCTCCTCTAACCACATCCCAGCTCAGGAATCCTACCAAGCTGTTTTTCAGCCTCTGTCTGAACTCCCTCCCAAGATGGGAAGCTCACTACCTTACAAGGAAGCCTGTTCTCTCGCTGACCTGCCAGGCTTGTTAGAAAGCCCTTCATTACACTCAAGCCACGCTTCCTTCACCAAACACAAATCCATCTGCCCCTCTGCTTCCAGTTCCTACCTCAGAAGAGACAGGAACTGAGAGCTCCCAAACTCCAAGGTTTCAGTGACTGTCCATCAGTGACGAGAAGTTACTCACCAAATGGTGGCCCTACCTCTGAACTCAGCGGCACACCAGCCCAGCTCCCCTCCACCCAGCCACCAAGCATCCTGTTTTTATCATTCTGGGTACCACAGCCCCCATGGAAGATTCTGAATTGGGGCTTTGAAGGACATGAAATATGTAGAAGTACGGGATGAGGGATGGGAAGGAGAGCCAGAAGGGTTCAAGGCCAGAGATCTGGAAGCAGAGGTTCCCAAGTTGCCTCCTCCACCACCCAAGAATTCCCTCTTCCAGATCAAAGTCCTGGCCCCCAGCACTGGCAGATCCGCTAGATTAGCTGAGCCCCTCCCAAGCCCCCACCCTCCATGGGCAGCAGAGTCAAGGCCAACCCCAAGTGGGATCCCAGCACTGGTCCCATGTCGAGCCCTCCCACCCAGCTTTCCAACCGGAGCCAGGTCCAGGCCCTCCCTTCCACACCCTTCAGCCAGAGAGGTTGGGCAGAGGGTGGCTCAGCTCAGAGGTCCTGGGGGAAAGCAAGGGTGGGGGAGACAGAAGCAGCCGCCAGCTGGCAGGGGTAGGAGCAACTTAAGGCCAAGTCAGAGCCACAATGGTCCCCACCCCACCCAGGCAGCTTCAGGAAGGGGCCTGGCAGAGACTCAAGGGAAGAGAGTGCTCCCTCCACACCCTCCTGACCCCCTCTTGGCTTTGCCACAGGGAACAGGTGCTGGGGCTTCCAGAAGATGCCCCTGTCCCCCAAAGACTCTGAACCCTATATCCAGTTCCCCCTCCTAGCCTCACCCCACTACCACCCATCCTGCCTTCCCCTACCCAGCACCCATCCTGTCCTCTAACCCCATCACACCCCCTGCAGAGAACACAGCTTGGGAGCACAGCAGGCATCTCCTGGTCACCCCCTAGGTCACTCCCCTCCCAGTTTCCTCTTCTAGGACAGGGGACAGACAGCCTCAAAACATATGGCCAGGCAGTCCTGGCCCTGGTCCTGAATTGGGAGCTGAGGAACAGACACTGAGATTAGCTCCTATGAATTCTCCAGCTTGGGAAGGGGTGGCAGGCAGGGCATCAGAGGGTCAGGGGCGGGGGGGGGAAAGGAAGGCCAGGGGAGTGAAAGGCAGCTGTGTGTGTCTGTTCATTAACCACCTGGATTAGCCATTTCTGCCCAGAGGGTGAGGAAGGAGTGAGAAGCTGACTGGGGGAGGGGGACAGGGGGCACTCATGCCAGGCTATACCCATGGCAGGGGAGCAGGAACCCAAGCTGAGGAGAGTGCTTTTAACTCCAACCTTCCCAGGTCTGCCAGACCCTCCCTTGCAGATGTGGCCAGCCCTTAGGAAATGAGGGAGGGGAGCAAGGAGAACCCTAAGGAGGGAAAAGGGGCCCAGTAACAACTCCAGCGGGTGGCAGGGAAAGAACTAGGAGGCAAAATTGCCTGCTCTTCTCAGGGTCCTCTTCCCCAGGGCAGCCCCACAACGGGCACGCAGGTGGGGAGGAGAGCTCTGGAGGCTAGATACTCCCTACCTCCTCCTTTCTTCAGTAGGTGTGTCCCTCCCCACTCACTTCTGCTGGAACAGGTCTGCAGCCACTGACACTACGAACTTCCCCAGCAAACAAAACTCCTCTGAACTTGTGTCTCTCTCTCTCTCTGAATGGACAACCACACCCCAGACATCGCTGCAAAAATCTCAGACACATCTAAAGGGGGGACTGACAGGTTGGCCTGAGGGGTTAGCCTGGTGCACAGGCATGTGACCAGGAGGGCTAACCTCCTCCTCCCCTAGCATACACCCTGGTCAGTGGCCCTGACAACATCTGTAAGGACAGCCCAGCAGCACCCACAGACCCCACACTCACCTTGCCGGCCGAGGAACCCCTGGGTGGGGTGGGTATCTGGGCTCACAGGACAGGGTGGTGAGTTAGTGATGGGGCAGCAGCTGTAGCTGGCAAGAAGCTGGATACTGAGAGGAGGGCGTGAGTGAGCCTTGTGTCCAGGCGGGGAGCAGGCACGGGGAGCAGAGCTGGCCCCAGGGCTACCGCTGGGAGCAACTGAGCGAGGGCGCTGCTGGCCCAGCTCCCTCCCCCGGCAGCAGCAGGCGGGCAAGCACGCACCGCCTTCTTCCCGGAGCCGGCCAGCAGCCCGCCCCGCTGCCGCCTCCTTTAACCCCTGCGGCACTCACACCCAGCTCTGGCCAGGCTGGCAGTGGCAGGGCATAGGTGCCCCGGGGACAGGGCATGCCAAGCCATGTGGACTCCCTGTTCATCAGCCATGGGCCCAGCAACCTCCCTGAGGACCTTCAAGTGGGGCCAAAGAGCTTGCAGGGCAGAGATGAAGAAAGTGGGGCAAGAACCCAAGGAAGAGACACAGCTGCCTGAACCACTGATGTGTGATGAAGTATGTTGAGATGATGATGATGATGATGATGATGATGATGATGAAGAAGAAGAAGAAGGGCAACTCAACTTTTGCAGAGCACTCATTTTGTGACTGTTGACCTAGAATCTCACTTCTGAATCTGTTTTTTCCTTATGGATATTTGTGACTGTACATGCAAAAGTGATTTGAATTGAATGCTAGTTAATTAAGTGCATGCTTCAATTCCCTTTGAATGAACACATCAAAAAATAAGATGGATTGACAGATGGGGAGATACACAGAAATGGGAGAGAGGGACTATGCCAAAGTGTTCTTTACAGAACCCAGGATGTTAACCACAAGTTCCTTTAAGTTTTTTACATGTACAAATGATTTTACAATTTAAAAGATTGGGGGAAATGAGATTTGAAAAGTTTGGAGTACTATATAAATGATAGAAGTGAAGAAGCAAATAAGACTATTTTTCAGGGAAGGGAAAAGTCATTTGCTGCACACCTATTGTATTCCAGGCTCTTAAACATTTTCTCACTGAATTTTGGAATCATCCTGTTATTTTAGCTGAAGAAAGTGACCTTGGAGCAATTTGGTGACTTGTCCAAAACAACACAGAATGGTATAGAGCAGGAGCTCAGACTTGATTGGCCGACTCCCATACCAAGCCTCTCACCACCCGGCCCTTCAGAAATTGAGAGAGCCTTCCTTTCTCCATCCGGGCCACCTTCGTGTGAGGTCCTGGGCCAGTGAGCTGATCTATGGGCCTCGGTGTCCTCTGTTGTATGATGAGATTGGAGCCAAAGGTATTCAACACCTTTTCCAGTTCTAACTCACCAGTTTTATTAATTCAACTAAACCTTTCCCCAGGCTTCAATTTTCCAAAGAAATAAAGTGACAGGGGGGACCCAGAAGGGACAAACATGAGGGCATGAGCATCACAGGGGAGATGGTCAGCATCTTAGAGACCTGCTCCCCAACCCCATCAGTGACAGAGAAACCCCTGAGGATGGGAGGAAGAGAGGCACCTTCTCAGGACCTGATGTGAGGAAGGTGGAGATGGAGGTGTCATTATACCCACCTCCCACCTCCAGAGCAAGAGGACCTTCCTTCCCAGGTGGGAAGAGCCTGGTTCCCAGAGTCCCCAACTCCGGTATCTCAGAACCTCCAGCACTGACAACAGCCTCAACCTGCGAGCAGGTGGGTATGGCCACAGATGGGAGGACAAATGCCCCACAGAACACGCCTCTGAGACCGTTGAACTAAGTAGGGAAACCTGCCTCCCCAGCCCCATGCCCAGCCCTCTCTGACCCCAACTCTGGGGCAAAGGGCTCTTAATAGCCTTATCCTGCCTAACCTCATGCCCCTGCAGACCTAGGTCTGCTCTTGGGCTTGGACCAGCCATTGTCAGGGGAGGGAGGTGAGGACTCCATGTCAGCCATCTAGGCTCCTCTAGAGGTGGGTGGGGAGACTGTTAAGAAAACAAAAGGTACCCCTTTCATTTTTTGGGTCATGGCACAGCAGAAGAATCATCCTCCTCATATTCTCTTTCCGACCCACACCCACTATCACCCTGATTGACATCAAATAGTCCCTGGCCCCCCACCGCCTATCCCGTCCCACCTCTACAGCAGGAATTCACAGCCCTCTCTGATGGCGCTGCCTCTTGAGCCTACTTATCGCAAGGTTCCCTCTTCTCCACATCAGCGTTCAGGGCTCTGTTCAAAAGCCATACCCTCCATGGATCCTCCTCCAATGGCACCACTGTCCCCTCTGAACACCCAAGGCTCTTGCTCGCATACTAATGTCGAGGCTTGTTGGGTGCACTTCTGTGTCTCCCACTGAACAAAGATTTACCTTTTCCTTCCCTTCTCCTAGTTTGTCCAGTGCCCAGCACAAGCTGGACTCATAATGGACTCTCAATAAAGGTGGACTGAATACCCCAATGATGACGAATGGATGGATGGATGGATGACTGGTTAAAAATTAAATAAAGGGGCACTTTTAATGCTTAATTTCACACAAGGCTGTACCAAAATCATTGTTGGCTGACTTTTATCTTCAAAGCTATGTAATCACAGACAGAAAAACTCACCATGCTAAGTAAGACATGGGGACAGTTAGACAAACACGTGTTGTCCCGGGTGCACCCCATCCACCCCAGGTCTGCGGCAGCCCCAGGGGACTCTGAGAGACACCCTTCTCCAGCTGCTCTCAAGGAGGTTTTGGTGGTGAGACACTCCACCCCCACCCCAACATCACCCCCTCTCCCAGCACCTGGGCACAGAACCATGAGTTCAGCAAGTCTCTAGAAACCACAGAGACAGGAAGTCAAAGAGTGAGAGGATTTCAAAGAGGAGGAGCAGCCTTCCCCTTTAGGTCCACGAGCTGTCCCACAGCCGATCAGCCACCCCCAGCTTTCCCCAGTGTCTGTCCCTCCATCATTTACACAAACCCATGCAGAGTGAGAACTGCTTTGTGCAGAAGCCTGCTCAGCCCCTTTTCTCCCCGCTCCCCACTCCTCCTCCTCCTAACCAATGAAGACGCAGAATTCCCAGGGTTTCCCATCTCCCATCCCCCAGCCCCCTCCCGCCTCCAGAGCCAGCCCAGACCCCTTTCCCTCCTCCCTCCCTCCCTCCCTCCCATCCCCATGTGCAGCACCGCACATCTGGTTCCAGTTGTGGTTGGTCCGTTCAGGGGCAGGCCTGGGGGTTTCTCATAAAACTGAATAACACCAGTGTTGGAGCTAGTGGAGCAGGGGGCGGGAGGGGGGGTGGGTGGGAGGGCAGGAGGCCTATGGGGGCAGAGGGAGTGAAGTCGGCAGCAAGGAGGCATGGAGACGCGCAGAACACAGACAGGAGCAGGGCAGTGCCAGGCATCTAGTGAGTGGTCAATGGATGCCTGTTGAGGGAAGACAGAAGCCGGAGAAACAGAGGGAGGAACGTCAGGAGGAGAGAGGGGGACAAAGAGGAGGTCAGCAACAGGGACCTAGAAGGAGGAAAGAGACAGAACTGGGGGTGGTGGTGGCTGTGGAGCCACAGAGAGGCCATTGAGACAAGCAGGGAAAATGAATTGTGTGTGTTGGGGCCAGGTGCTGAGTTAGGCACTTCATTTGGGGAAGCGGGGGACACAACAGAAAGGAAGACAGAGGAGCACAGAGAGAGAAGAAAGGACAAAGATAACGTCCAGAGAAAGACAGCCCAAGAGTGTTAAATCCAGATTTCTCCTGCCTCTCGGCCCCACCACGGGGTGGGGGGAGGGGGGTGAGCCTGGACCCGGAGCTGTCTCTCATTTCTTCCTTCATTTCACTTTAATTAGCATTTAAGTGCCCATTCCTCCCCCTGTTGCTTTTCTGTGCTGGCCTCCATTAAAACCCGGGAAGTGGCTGTGGTTCTTATCCCAGTCTCAGAGATGGGCTCCGTGCAGTGAAGGGACTTACCCACAATTCCAGAGCAGCTGACGAAAGGGACAGAATTCAAATCCACATCTTCCCACTCAAGCCTATGTCACCGAATGACACAGGTCATTCGGTAGGGATTCCTTAGGGCCCAAGGCTCCCCGGGAGGGTGTCATGTCAGGTGACCTATGCTCTCAAGGGGACAGATTCCCAGGTTCTTACACAACTAGGTGGAAGCTCCTCTGAGGGCAAAGGGTTGACCCAAAACACCCATTATCCGAGGATGGGGGAGACATGGTCTCCCAGGGAGCTGCAGGAGCCACCAACTCTAGTGTCCTTGGCCCTTCTACCACAGAGAAGGCAGGGCCACATGCCCTGGTCCCAAAGCATGAGGCCCTGGGCCTCAGAATCCTGCTGAACCCAACATGCAGAAAGCTGGGAACCAGGCCGTGGTGGTGAGGAGTCACCCTAGGCATTTGGTTAATGCCTGTGTATTTGGGTTGTCCATCTCCCTTCTGACCACCACCCCACCACACACCCCCACACAAGCTAGGAATGAGTTTGCACTAGTCCCCCAGGATGCTCTCATCTCCAAGTCACACCCTGGGACCCTCCCTTGCTCGGGCTCCCCCATGGCACACTCCAGAAGCCACACCCTCCCCTGCTGCCACACAGGGCCCCTCTCCCTCCCTTCCTTCCTGAGGCTAGGCTCCACAGGCCAAGGCACTGGTCACTTCCCTTTCTGTTCGTCATCCCTAACACTCAGGCCACACTAAGGCTGGAACAGGGGCACCCTCTCCTCCCCATCAGTGTCCCCTATCTGCATCTCACTTGGGTGCTTTTCTATCGTCTCTGCAAGTGCAGAAATGGACACAGCCTCAGGTTCTTTGTCACACACCCCCAAAGAGGAAGCAGTGCCAGGCCTCCTACACCCCAGCTCCCTGCTCTCAGATTCCCACCACAGTGTGAGGGCAGAAGACAGGAAGGCATGGGGAAACCGGCCTGCCCGATGCTTGTCTCTGACCCCTGCTGGCAGCCCTGTCCTCCTCTGGGTCTGCCTCGGTCTTCAGGCTGGGTTCCTCTCAGGCCGACCCCAGAGGAGATCACTGGCTTCAGCCTGGGTTTTTCAGAGGGCCCACGGCTTCCCTCGCAAGGCACACCTGCCACCCTGACCCCCACACTATTAGGTTCCTGGACTGGAAGATCAGGGAATCCACCAGACCTAGGTTATCTGGATTTCAGGAAGGCGCTGGCAGGATCCGTGACGAAATGCTTGTAGATGAGATAGAAAGCCAAGTGGGTTTCTAGGGGTGCTGATTAATAGATCAATGTCAACTTCCTGACTTGCCAAAGGGCTCTGTCCTCTGTCCTGGCTTGTCCAACATACTTATCAGTAAGTAACTTAGGTGAAGAATGGAGGCCTACCAAGTACCCAAAGGAGAGAAAAAAAAAGCAGAAAGAAGAGCTAAGATGCTGAAATAAATTCAAATGCAAAACTGACTTTATAAACAAGATATAATTAGTGAAGGAACAGTTCTCTTGGGGTAAAGTCCTGAACTTAGGTTCAAAAGTCATTTAAAAAAAAAAAAAAACAGAATAAATAATAGTTCGTGTAGGGAAAGCTCTAAGAGTTAGTGAAAGCAGAAATTTAGTTCCACCGCAGGAGGAGACAGCTGCCCCCAAAACGCAAATGCACTTAGGGTTACATTAATAAAGGCAGAGAACTCAGACCAGAGGTGGTGAGAGTTCCACTTTACTCCGTGCTGCTCAGACATCGTCCTAGATGTGCTCTCTTCTGTATTCCATAAACCAAAGAGCATCCAGAGGAGGACAGAGCAGACAATAAACACTGCTGGAATAAAAGCACAAGGAAGGGTAAGAGAATTGGACCCAACTTCTATTTCAGATGATAAAGGAAGGACACGACAGGCATCATCGAATCCTTGATAAACTGTTTGGGAAAGTGAGCCAGGCAAGTTCCACAGCCACACACACCCCCATTGTTTCTCTGCCCCTTCATCTGTGAATTCCTTGAAGCCTGGGACCATTTCCCATTTATCTCTGAAGGTCCGAGAAGCAGAAACAGCCAGAAGCTGAGCAGCTGTTAAGGACAGGACAGCGACCTGATGAGGCCCGGCCTGCGGCGCTGATCAGTGGTGAGCGTGCTGGCCCCAGCGTGAGAGCTGGCCTTTGGCGAAGCCGGCTGCCAGGCTGGAGGAGGCGAGGCACTGGGCTAGCAGCTGAACTTTTTAGCTCACACTTGCTGTCCCAGGCTGGATTGTGTACTGGCCAATGAGCCTCCCACCCCACAAAACCCAGCCTTGCCACTGCCCAGTAGCCCTGTGAGGACTGGCCCCAGCCAGGCACCCTTGCCCCAAGGCCGGTGCTGCCTGCTGGCGCAGATGCCACCAAACCTTGGGCTCCTCTCCACCTGCATGGCCTCCTGCTGCCTCCTCACTCTTTAGTGTATCTACTGCCCTTTCCTCAACCCCCTCACTCCACCCCTCATTGCACCATTCCCCTTCTTAACATCTAACTCATTCCTCCCACGTTCCCCTTGCGGCTGTTTCTCCTTGCCGGGTGCTCTATGGCAATGGGCTGCCAAAAATGTCAGCCCTCAACCTCTCCTCATACATTTTTAAAAGTTTTTATAGCTCTCTCAGGGTGCTAGAGAGCTGGAGGCTTCCCTCCTGAGGACTTAGGTCCCCCCACCACAGAGACTAATAATAATTGCTTTGCTCCACCTTGAAATGAGGTGCTGTCTGTCCCAGGGTGTGAGAATCACAGAAACCGGCTCCATCCTACCAAAGCCCACAAGTGGAGGGGACAGAATCCAGGCTTTGGAATTGCCTACCGTGGCTGAAGCCTACTCCCCACCCCACCCCCGCCTCCCACTCAAGGGCTGTGTGACCTCAGGGAAGTAACTTAACCACGCTGAGCCCTGAGTGCAGTCTGGCACAGAGCAGCCCTCCACACTCCCCCCACCTCCTACTCCTTCAAAGAAGCCCTCACCACCCCCACCCCAGAGTCACAATTCAGCTCTCCTTCCTGTATATCTCTTTGGCCCTGTTTAGTAAACACTCCAATTATATTGAAAGCTTTCCATGTGCCAGGCACTGTTCTTAGAGCTTTGTGGGTATTAACTCACTTTAATCCTCCTAACAATCCATTATTAATCCCATTTTATAGACGAGAAGACTGAAGTTCAGAAACACCAGCTGATTGCTACTACTCTTCTAAATGAGGTAGCCACACCAGTCACCAGGGACCTCAGGGCCTTGACAGTCGACATCTTGCTCTATGCGGGGCTCTCCTTGGACCTGACAGACGCTCAGCCAGCCCTGCTTGCACGCTCCAGGCCCTGGGGGTCCCACCCACACCCAGCAGCTCCCACCCTGAGGGAAGCCTGCTTCCTGTGGTTCCTGGTTCTGCTTCAGAGAGCAAATCCCTGCAAAGCTATATTCAAAAACTCTCTCACACACACATGCTCACACACACACACACGTGCACACACATACACACACACACACACACACACACCACTCACAATCTCTCACTTCCCAGTCTGGATAGCCCCAGCTCTTTCACAGTTTCTGGATCTTTCCACATCCCAGGTACTCCCTTGTCTCTCTGGTTCTGGTCCTTTTCCAGTTGGCCCTCAGGCGTTCATTCATTCACCCATTCACTCACCAAATGCTGCTTAAGTGCTGGCAGGGCAGCGAGTAGGGCCCTGTGCCTGGACCCCGCAGGAACCTGAGAAAGGCAGACTGAGCACCTGCCCTCAAGGAGCACTTGGTCCGGAGGAGGAGGGAGGAGGAGGGACATGCCAAACAAACAAAAACACAAACACACGAGGACCTCGGAGCAAAACAAAGGGCAAGAATCAAATGCCAGAGGGAGGGACCACTTAGATGTAACGCTGATGGGAACCTCTGTGCTGCGCCCTGTTCTAAAGCCCCTGCATGCATTCGCTCACTGTCTCCTCACTGCAGCCCTGGGAGGGGATGTTAACTCTAACCCTGCTTTCAAACATGGAGGAAGCTCCCTCCCACACGAGAGGCAAAGTCACTTGCCTGAAGTCAGTAACAGTAAGACAGCAAAGAGACCGTGGTGATGGGACTAATCCCACTCTGGACTTCTGACCGCTCTGCCATCTTATCTCAGAGGTTGTGAGAGCTTTCCTTTGGACCCAGTTCCCAAACTCATGACCCACACACAAGTGCGGCCAGCAGCCTGACCCTGGGGAAGGCAGCGGCCCACCCTGGCAGGACCTGGACCCCATACTGCGCTTTGATATCTGCACACTGGTGTCACATCAGCTTCACCAAGATGGCAGTCACCCCACTCCAGAACCCCTGATTTGTTCTCTCGCCGATGTCACCTTCTGGCCTTTGCCCTTTATCCTGGTTGGCTTCAAGATGGCTAGAGGGGCTGGCAAAAGAGGTGAATGGGACCAGTGGCCAGTCCCTCCCAGCAGGGCTTGCTTGAGACATGGCTCCCTGATGGGACCAGGGAGGGGGCAAGAAGGACTCCAAACTCTGGGAAACAGTCACTCCAGGCTCTACGAAGGCCACCCCACTGAGGCTCACAAAATGTTGGCAAGAATTTAGAGCTGACCAGCCCAAGCCTCTCCTTGTACTGATGTGGAAACTGAGGACTAGGAAGGACAGAAAGCGAGACCCAATGACACCACAGGAAGGAACTCAGTGGAGTCAACCCCAGAACCAGGTGTCCAGCTCCCGGCCCAGCGCTCAGGCCCCTGCATCACACTGGCCCCCAGGAGAGCCTGCACTGGCTGGCCTCGTCCCTGCAGGGAATGAAGCGGGAGACTGTCCACATAAGCAGTAGGAGAGAAGGAGCGGGCCTGGGCAGGGAGGGACTCGCAGGGCCCAGGGAAAGGATGCCTGGGCTCCGGGTGCAGCACAGTCTTGCTCTTGGAAAGATGACCAGAGCAGAGGCTGGGTGCGAAGGATAAGCAGGGCAAGGGGCCACAGCTGGAGCCCCTTCCTCTGGGTTCTCCTCCCCAGGGACCCCACAGTGACTGCTGTCCCAGGAACACTGTGTTCGGGCTGTGAGTCTTGGCTCAAGCACCCTACCCTGGCAGAGCTCCAGCTGCCTGTTTAATAATGTACAGCCAATCGGCCATTAACAGCAGATTCCAACAACAACAAAAAAAAAAGTTCAGTGGTTGTTTTTGTTGTCATCGGGGGTTTTTTTTCCCCTTCTTCTTCTTCTTCTTCCGGGTAGTTGGTAGTGATTATGAAAAACAAGTCTTGTCTGGCTGACATCCAGGGCAAGCACAGATTGCCCAGGATAAGGGATCCTGGCAGATCCCACCTGCCTCTGCTCACCCCCACCCCATCGTACCCAGGCGCCAAAGTGCCCGCTCCTACCTCCATACTTTTGGCAATGCCCTGGGCCTGCTACCCCGGGGGAGCAGCCATCCTGGCACCTGGGAGTTCCAGGGAGGATGAGAAGGATGTGGGATGTGCTGGCAGGGGCAGAGGGTAGGGGGGAGACAGGGGCCCAGCTCTACATGGGCCCAATGCTTCCTAGGAATTCCACTCCTGTCTGGCTGGAATGGGAAGCAGAAGATGAGGACCTAAGTCCAGGACCAGATGGCCAGTTCTCATGGGCAGGGCTGGGCAAGGAAGCAAGAATCCTGGAGCCCCTTGGGCTTCACCCCTCTCTGTATGAGTCTGGACTCATGCTAGGGTCGAGGAGCTCAAAAGCAGAAGTCTCATAGGAAGGCAGTTAAGACAAGGAGTGAAAACTCAGTCCTGTAAGAAGCTTCATGGTGAATAGATAGGTCCTGAGCTGTCTGTGGCAGCGGGCCTGGGGAAAAAAGCCTGCCAGATTCTCCTGTCCTCTCCAGCCTGGCAAGGCACTACCAGAAATATAAACAGTGCAATGTGTCATGGTGCCGAGAGCTGCCAGGGACCAGGGGCCTGGGTCCTTATGGCTACGCCTGGCTCCCTGGTGAGCCTGGGGCTGTCTTGTGCCCTCTCTGGGCTTCCATCTCATCACCAATCAGCTGGGGGTCCCAGCCAGAGAGGAACTGCCAAGGCCAGATGCAAGACACACAAAGGAGTCTGTAATCATGCTGATGATGGTGATGATGGTGATGTGGTATCATTTGTCCAGTTCTTAGTATGTTCTAAGCACAGGACTTTTCCCCAGTGACTCTGCTAGGTAGGTACTATGATTATCACCTTCACACACAGGAGGAGACTGAGGCTCATAGAGATCAAGTCACTTGCCCAAGGTCACAAGGCTAGTGAATGATAGAGGCAGGACTCAGATGCAGGCTACCTAACCTCAGGGCTTTTTACCACGCTGCCTTCGAGGGTCCAATCAAGGGGAGCGGCCCAGACCCCAAGTGCTGAGAGCCCCAGCAGCTCTCTTGTGCCCTACACACCTGCATGCTCTTCCTTCCTCCCCCCTCCCGTCTCCTAGCCTCTCATCATACCACACCCTGGCAGAGTCAACGGCCTCCCCTTGGTCCTTCACATCCCTCCTACTTCCCAGACCTCCTCAGGGCTTCCTGACCCCAGGCATACACAATCATGCACACTCACACTTATGCATACACACTCACACACACATGCAGGCACAGGTACCCACACACTAGACACAAAGACACATTTGTTCCCACAGGGATAGAAACATGTACACAGATGCACACACACGGTGGCTGTGCACTCACTCTCATGTCTTAAAGCCCCGAAAGATCCACACTGACACACACACTGGTACCCACAAAGGCACATGCCCACACACATTTACACATGGATCCATGCACACTCATACATGCACACTCCCATGCATGCACATGCACACACACAAGCACATGTGTGAACTCCAGCCACGGGAGATTTAGTGCAGACACCCGCGGGTGGTCTGGGCAGGCAGAGCTGGACAGGTGTCTGCCATGCTCCCCGGGTGGTTACTGCAAAGGCTAGAGGCTAATAATACCACAGTGCATTCCTGGCCTGAGATAAGCGGCCCCAAGCATCCTCGGCACGCTCCGGCCTCAGTGTCTCACCCCTGTGGATTCCACCCACCCGCAGCACCATCCAGGAGCCCCAGACACTGGCGCCGCCAGTACAGACACCTTGGCCATGGGCCTGCCACACTCCCCTCCCTCCTGTGTCTCCATCTCCAGGGACCCCAGGCCTGCTGTGCCTCAGTGTCCCCTCAGAGCCACCCATACAAGAAAGAGAAACGGTCTATAGGCATGCTGAGAAGTGGGCTAAAGTACAAGTTTTCCTTCCTGCATTCCAGTCCCTCCGGGCTGGGCAAACATGCACCCCACGTGGCCTCAGGTACTAAACACACATGGCCGAGACAGAACCTAGGCGGGGGGTGGGGGGCAGGGCAGCTAAAGGAGCCCCTCCTGCTAGCGGGTGTTGGGACATCTCATCTCACCAGTCCTCTCCACAACCCAATTATGTCATCATTATGGCTCAGGGGTCAGGATGGACGGCTGAGACTTGGGAAACAAGGCAGGCCACTGAGGATGACAGGTACCCACACAGGAGCACAGAGTCCCAAGGGGCACCGAAAAGGGAGGGAGACACACAGACACAGAAAGAAAAGTCAGAGCAAAGACAGAAAGACACGGTGGTGGGGCCTGAGAGACCCCAAAAGGCAAGAGGCAGCAAGGAGAGAAGACAGTCATACACAGAGGCAAGGAGCTGGCCAAGTTCTGTCTTCAGCCCTCACCTCAGTCTCTCCCTCACCTTGTAGCCCAACCCATGTTCTAGGGCCACAGCTCTAAAGTCTGCATGCGTACACACTCAAGCACACACATGCATGCACATGCACACACAAACACACTCACAACTCTCAAGTGTCCCTCTAGGCAACTCAGTCAGTGAGGTCAAGAACTATTGTGGGCATTTCTCACAGGAGAACAGTGAGGCCTGAGAAGGGCTGTGGCTTCCCCAGTGGTGTCCAGGACCTCAGGGAGAAAGCTGGGAAGAGAGGCCAAGTACCCCCTTCCCCTCGATCGCCCAGGAGGCAGCCGCCCCAGCCCGCAGAGCTGATGCATGTGGCCTTGGAAGGAAGCCAGAGAAGGAGAGGAAGGATACAGACCCCAGGAATTCTGGGGCACAACTCTCTCAGCGCCAAGGAGATGGGATCACGAAGGATCAGAAAAGCGTCCTAATCTTGAGCCCAAAAGACCAGGCTCAGGGAGGGCAGGACCTTGGCTGGCAATGAAAGCAGCCTGTGCAGGGGCCCAGGGGGCGGGGCTGCGGTGGGGAGCACAGCTGAAAGAAGGGTCATGTTCCCACGAAGCCTTGGCCTCCCCCAGCCGGCCACCCGGTATGGAAGCAGTGCTCCCCAGAGCTGCGTGACCCCAGGACCAGCCCCTCTGGCGCTGCCTGCTCTCCCAGTCCTGAGCGAGCCAGGCAGCCTTACATGGACATCTGAGGGACACAGTATTTATCCGATGAGGCATCAAGGGAGACAGGCACATGAGCTTCCCCGCTCCCAACTTCACCCCAAAGTGCCACTCTCCCCCCAGTCTCTCCTTCCAGGGCCTCCTCCCTTCCAGGGGACCAGCAATGGCAAGGGCATACCAAGGCCAGAGAGGGGAAGCTGGGAATGAGAGGGCTATTGGGCTCCAGATCTCACAGCTGGCTGGACAGAGACCACAGCTGGGAGCCTGGAGGGAAATCGGTGCTTCAGGCAAGAAGGAAGGGAGAGGAGAGGGACAGGAACTAAGGGAAAGTGATCCCATGTCACCAGAGGTCGGTGACAAGAAGGAGGCAATGATGTATGTAGATACATGGTTATTGTAGACAGAGGCTAGAGCACAGTTTCCAAGTTCATCTGCTTGATTCAAACCAAGCGAAACAAGACAATTTTGAGATAATCAGGGAAAACTGAATACAAAGTAGGCAGGTATGAGCTGCTCTTAAGAAATTCCTATTAATTATGTCGACTGTGATACTGGTATTTTAGTAATATTAAAGTTAAAAGTCCTTATCTATTAATGATACATACTTGCAGCAAAATGATGCAACGCCTGGGAGTGGCTTTAAACACACCCCAGCAAAAAAAGGAGGGAAAGATGAACGAGAAACAGCAAAGAGCCGGTGGTTGCTGAGGCAGGGAGACTGGGATGGAGGAGTTCAGTATACTATTCCTGCCACTTCTGTATGCTTTAAATCTCCCATAATAAAGAATGAACCCTCCCCCCAAATAGAAGGGGGCGGGGCTCGTCTTATCCATGTCTCCTAAAGTGTGGTATGCAATATGATGTTGGTTGGAAACATGCCTCAACAATTTTATTATTTTTATATTTAGGAAGGAAGGAAGAATATGTAACTGCAGATTATGCCTATAAATTCAATCATTAGAATGAGTAAAAGGTTAAAAAAGCAAGTCATTTTTTTTTTTTAAATGAAGGAATAGCGTAGGGTGGTGATGACAGACACGGTAAAATGAGAACAGAGAAGACACCCGACAGCAGCTGGGAAACTGGCGAGCTCACCAGAGCCCCCCCTTCGTGGAAGCAGACACACAGTCCCACGCGGAGTCATCCATCCTCTGCCCAGCATCTCTCTGCATCCTGCATCTGCAGGGGTGCAGCTACCCAGGACATCAGCCACTGAGTCCGGGCAAGGGAGGAGCGGGCAGAGAGACAGCTTGGAGAGGGCTAGAGCTGCTTATCAAAGGCTCTGTGCTCCCAGGGTCTCCAATTCTCCCCCAGTCCTCTGTGGTACACACCATTGCATGCATTTTACAGATTGGACACAAGTAATTCAAAGAGGGTAAGTGACTTCTCAAGGCTCCAAGGGCAGTGGGTGGCAGAGTCAGGATGTGAGCCCACATCTCTCTGACACCCAAGCCTGCTAGTTGAACTTCAAAGGAGCATAAAGCAAAGAAAAAGTTGGAAAGGGAGACATGATGTGCAGGAGGGAGAGGAAAAAGAAGAAGGCCGGGAAGGCTGGGGCTGCACAACAGGTTCGGGGTGCCTGCACAGAAGTGGCAGAAAGGGAAAGACAGCAGCAGGCTGGGTGGAGGCGAGACCGCAGGGGGGCCTGGAAGGTAGAAAAGGAAAGCTGTGAGCCTTGGTCAGCATTTCAAAACATCATCAGCTTTGGGCTGGAATTACACCAACTCAGTTACGGGAACGTAGGTTGTTCCCTGCCTCCTGGAAGTTCTAGTTGGTAGTCAAATGTATTTGATTAATAAAAATGGGAAAATTAGTATAATTTCTCAAAATGTGAGGCTCATGGGGGAAATACTAATAAAAGAATCTTTTCATTGTCCATCAGAGCCTGAAACAGACCTTAAGACCAAGGGGTTAGGGCAGCACCATGAGAAGGCTGCCTGCTTGCGTGGGTCTCTAACTTCCCACATTTAGGAAGGGGGGCGGGCTGTTAATGATAAACCTTCCTCTATGAAGCTCTCAGCACCCAGGAGATCCCCATCCATCTTTCCTGGCAGCTCGGAAGTCCCAGGGAGGCCCAGCCCCCAAAACAAGTCCTGCCTCCCATTCTTGCATCTTCTCTCAGGACCAGCATCCTGTGTGGAGGATCAGGGTTATGGGAGCTTAAAGCTCCTGGGGAGGGGAGTTGGGGAAGAAGGGGTGTTGGAACTTCAGCAGCACAGCGGTTCTGGATCCACCCATTCATTAGCTGTGTGAGGTCAGGCAAGCAGTTTGACCTCTCTGAGCCTCAGGTTCCCCTCCTGCCCTCCCTGTCCATGCTAAAACTGGAAGAATAACAACTTCCTCAAAGGGCTGTTTTAAGAATTCATTGATATGACCCATGTAATGTGCTTAGCACAGAACCTGGCACCTAACTGCTTAATAAATGATAACCATCATTATTGTTATTATTATTATTGTTATTGTTATTGTTATTATTATCACCATTATTTTTAACTATCCTATCTGAGATCTATAGTTGATAGTTTGGTAGTCGAGGCTCTGATGAGACTGGACGAACGAAGCGGCGCCAGGGTGGGCAGCAGCCAGGACAAAGGCGGCCAAGAGGGGTGAGTGGCAGCAGCCCAACCTCATCCTCCCCAGGAATGCAGGGCCGGCAGCTGGGGGGCGGGGGGCAAGGGGAGATGCCTCGCCGCTGAGGTCAGGCCCTATTCAGAGCCTGCGGAGAGTTTATCATCCTTATGTGTGGGGAGGTGGGGGAGGTGGGAGAGTGGGGAGAGGAAAGGGGAGAGGCAGCTGCAGAGAGCAGTGGCAGAACTCCCTTCGCGGGAGGGACCCACCGCTGGGCAAGGGTCCTGGGAGACCAGCCCCCGGGCCTCCACTGACTCACCCACTGTGTCGGGGGCAGGAGTACCACCGTCACACAAAAGAGTCCCCCACTCATATCCCAGTCAGCAACAGGACATTCACCCCACCATGTGTACCATTTCCAAAGCTCTTCACAGCAATGCAGCGGCTACATGTTATTTGCTTGAACTACATCATACAGAGGAGGAAACTGAGGCTGAGGCCGGTCAAGCTTGCTGCCCTAAGACTGCTCACTGACACTAGTCCCATTTGACACAGCCCAGAGGCTGGGCTCACGGAGCTGGATTCAGGGGTGGCATGAGAACAGATGTGGGCTTCACTTAAGAGGGCACAATTGGCCTGTGCTCTTTCCCCCACCCCGTTAGTGGAAGGCAGGATGGGACCTCTAGATGTCCTCGCCACTCAGCTGGTCATCCCACCCCCTACAGACACACACCACGAGTACAGGAAGGCTGGGCCCGTGCCTTGCCACACACATCACTTCTAGTCTTCAGGTCCCAGATGCTCCTTCAGTCCTCCGGGGCCCTTTCCCTGGCTCCCCACCACCAGAAGGCACCTCCTCAGAACTAAGCAACTCCCTCCAGCTGTGGTTCCAACCTGTTTCCCCCTGGATTGTCCTCCATGAGACTAACAAAATAATCTTGTTACCCTCAAGGATCCTATCTGGTACCCACTCCTCCACGGAAGCTAGAACTGCCCTGGGCCTCAGTTTCCCCTTATGGAAAGGAGGAGGGCAGCTGACACAGGGAGGGGAGAGGAGCACCATGACCCTCACCCGGGGAGGTCTTTGGGGACAGATCCAAGGCTTTCTTCCTGCACAAAGCTTCCTTACTCCCTAGTCTCCACATCTCCTTCTCCAATTCTGGGAAAGACAGGCCTCTCACCCCACCCCACCCCCCAGCAGCCTAAAGAACTTCTGGAAACCTGCCCATCAGAGAGCAGTGCTCACAGAGAGCTGTGCTCGGCGGCAGTGACCCCCTTGCAGGGTTCCGGCGGGTGGCTAGCTAGGGTGAAGAGTGATGATGGTGAGTAAAACAATGAGATCTTTCAGCCTGTTTTATGGAATTAAAGAATAAAATCAGTCCCAGAAGGTTGCTCTGCATCTCCAGTTATTCCCCACGTGACCTCAGGATATATTTCTCTCTCTCTCTCTCTCTCTTTCTCTCTCTCTCTCTCTCACACACACACACACACACACACACACACACACACACACACCACACGAGGCACGCGCGCCCTCAGGCCACAATTCCTGCCTGGGCTCTGTGGTTAACCCACTTTGGTCTCTCTGATTACCCTCCTCCAAATGATCAGATCAGGGAGAGGAACTGCAGCTAACGGCACCTCTGCCTGTCCTGGAGGGGAAGGGTAACCCAGGTGTGTCCCCAGAGGCTGGCCGCAAGTCCTGGTAGATGCATGAAGCCAAGCCCTATGGAGGGGGTGTTCCCACTCAGGCTTCCAAAACAGACATTTAAAATTCTTCTTCTGATTCCCCCACCCCCACCACACCAGAACCATGATGGTTCTCCCACTTTACAGGTGGGAGGAGGGATTTGCTCTCACACAGGGCAGGAATCAAAGGCCAGATCTAGAAACTAAAGAGGCCTGGGCCAGAATGGCCTACTCTTATTCCAAACGCACCCAATGGGACCCTGTTTTCTCCAGCCACCACCCGTTTGACATGTGAAAAGCTGACTGACTTTCATGCCTCCCATAGAATGGGCAGGTGTGATGGTTGGTTTTCTGTGTCGACTTGGCTAGACTATAGTACCCAGTATTCAATCCAACACTAGTCTAGGTATTGCATCAAGGTATGCTGTAGGCGTGGTTAACATCCATAATCGGCCGACCCTGAATGAAGGAGATTACTGTCAGTAATGTCGGTGGGCCTCATCCAATCAGTTCAAGGGGAAGAAATGCAAAATAACTGAGGTTTCCTGGAGTAGAAATTCTGCCTCAAGACTGCAACATCAACTCCTACCTAAGCATCCACCCCGCCAGCCTGCCCTGCAGATTTCAAATTGCCTGCCCCCTATTGGTTCTGGTTCTCTGGAGACCCCTAACAGGGAATAAATAAAACAGGTCAAAACTTAAAAGAAACTCCCAATGGCAATAACTGGGTCAATCTGATCCAACAAAAACAATGGTAACACTGGATTATAACCTATAAAATAAGTGTATATCCAAGCTCCATACTGACAAAAAGGAAGAACTGAGTGAATAAATAAACAAATGGGGAATAAGCGGCAATTCTATATAGCAGAGTTCCGCTTAATAAATGTAGAAGGAATGGTGGAAACAGAACATCAAATAAGCCCAAACTCAGGGACACTCTACAAAAGAACTGACCAGTGCTCTTCAGAAGCGCCAAAGTCACGAGGGACAAAGCAAGACTAAGAAACTGCCCCAGGCTGGAGGAGGCTAAGGAATGGGAGACTGAACGCAACACAGGATCCAGAACTGGATCCTGGATCCACAAAGAGATCATAATGGAAACACTGGCCAAATTCTACTAAAATCTGTAGATGAGCTAACAGCATCAGATGACTATTAATTTCCTGGTTTTCCAGTAATTGTGCAATGGTTCTGTAAGAGGTCAACATTAGAGGAAATTGAGCAAAGGGTACAAGTGAGTCTTTCTGTGAGTCTAAAATCATTTCCAAAAAAAAAATTAAGTGAGTCCTAAAGAAGAAACAGAATAGAGGACAGAATAAGAGCCAAAGGCTAGGTAAAGAATTAAGTCATTGGACAGGAAGAGGGATTCAGCCTGGGAAGGTGCCCATATGCATCAGGGAATCAGACAAGGGCTACTCAGACGACAAGAGCAGAAGAGGAAGAATGCAGACTGCTCCGGGAGCCTAGCGAACAGACCTGGCCTAGGGAAGAGGTGACACAGGCGGGACACACGGCTAGTCCAGCTCTGGAATCATCGCCTGGAGACAGCCAGACTCAGCATCTAATGATCACCACCATGATGCCACCGCCACAACCAAAGCTGCCACAAATCACTGGCTACTTACTGTGCACCAGGAGCTGGAAACTCCCTATCTCTAGATAATTTATTCCTCACTGCAACCCTGCAGGAAGGTCTTTATGGCCCAGGTTTATAGATGAGAAAATTGAGAATCAGGGCACTTCAGAAAATGATGGAAGATCACTCAGCTATAAGCAGGGGAGGAAGGAAACAACCCTAGTTCTGACTTAAGTGCTCCGAAATCTTAGAACAAAAAAGATTTGTTGACTGCCCCCTAGTCCTTCCCTACAGAACGACATGGCTGCTGAGAGTTTACCATCTCTCCAGACAGCCCAGTCCAGTTGTCTTCTCTGGAGGTTCAAGCGGGCTTAGTAACGCAGAACTTCCTTTACCCAACCGGACTACAGTTTCTGTCCTGGGACCCCATTCTCAGAAGAACAATAATAATAATTGCTAATATTTATCTACTGATCTAAGCACTTTATACGCATTCACTGATTTAATGCTTGCAATAATCTTACATGGTAGGGACCGTTTTTATGACTCTTACAGATTAGGATCCTAAGTCACAAAGAGGTGAAGCAACTTGCCTCTTTACAGAGACAGTGAGCATCGGCTCAGGTTTCTCACCACACCAGCTCTAGGTCAGATTCTCCCTTTGGGGATCTCCCAGAGTCTGGGTTCAAATCCAGGGTCCCGCTTCCATCACCTTCCTAGCTGTGTGAGCACATTGCTCAACCTTCTCAGCCGTTTCCTCCTCTGTGCCCTACAGGATTACATTAATGCCTACCTTTCAGCATTGTTGGAAGCAATGGATTAAAGGGATCCTGTCTGTGCGAGGATAGAGAATCTGTGTAAACCAGGCATTAATGGTGGAATTCAAGCCAGTGTGATTTTGCCAACAGCAGGAGAGGACACTGGAGCTTTTCTGCGGCTCCTCCAATCACATATGACCCACGAGTGACCTTCCTCCCCTGCTTCCTGGAACAGAACCCAGTTTGAACCCAGACACCTCTGGACACCCTTGCTTGGGTGCCCCAGCCCAGCAGGCAGAAAGAGGCCAGGAGGTTAATCTGTGACTTGCTCTGTGCTTCACTGTGTCCAAAAACACACACCCCTCTCCTAATTCGCCCCCACCCCCCAACCCCTGCTAACATCCCACCCAGCCTGCCAGCTTCAGGGGGGTGGGAGGGAACAATTGGCCAAGTCACTCATCAGCCAGGGCCCAGAACCCTCAGAGAGAGGGAGCAGGGCCTCATAGATCTCAGGCAAAGGGGAGGATGAAAGGGCCAGCAGGTGACTGCAGGTGGAAGAAGCAGTGAGGGGGGAAAGGAAGGGAATGTGGCCCATGGTCATTCTCGTGGAGCTGGCTGGGCCTGCTGGCTGGTGCATTTCCGGGGCACTTAAGTGGTTTGTTATCCTTGGGTCTCAGACCGCAGAGTAAGAGTTATCATCTATTGAGAAAGAGCCTCTCAGATGTCAGGATCTTACTTACCTTTTCTCTAATCCTCACATGAACCTTGTAAGACAGACTGATATCAATGTCACCATTTTTATACGAATGAGGAAACCATATTTTGGAGGTCAGGTGACTTGTCTGATATAACATGGCTCAGGTCAACGACAGAGTCGAGATCCACCTGAGACCAGGGCCAGAGGGGCTCCAACTCCACCAGGCCCCCTCTCCAGCCATCTAGGGTCTGGAAATGATTCCAAGTCAGTAGCTTGGAGGCTCAGAGGCTAAGACTGAGTTTTGGCCCCCAGGGAGAGCCAAGCAGGAGCGAATGCTGGGTTCTTGGATGGCATCTCAGGGCCCTCCCTCAGGACCAGCAGCTCCTATCAGGCAAAGGCAGGTGCCCAGGAGGCAGGGGGCTGCCGCTCCTAGCTGCCAGGCTCACCAAGCCCCACAGGAGGGAAGCCCACCACTCCGACTCCCACTACTTAGCCAACTCCAGAGGGCACTGCAGACTCCCAAGCTAAAAGCTAAAAGCAGTCAGGGAAGCTGGCATGGGCCAAAGGTCCAGGAGCCACTCCTTCCCCTCCCATGCCACTGACAGGGCTCTGATCTGCACTGACCCATCAGCAGACCCCAGCCCACACCAGATTCTTCACACTCTTAGTGGGAACCCTGGCCTCCGTTCCCACCCACACAGTCCCCACGGGTCCTGCTTTCACATTTCCCTCTCCTTTCTCCCTCTCTGGCTCCAATTCTCCATCTCCCACTTGCCCTGCTCTCCCCGATCCGGGGTTCTCACCCTCCCCTGCACTAACTCCTTCAGTCTCTCAGATGCAGCAAACCCCTCCTGTGATGTTTACACAGCCCGGGAGTCAGAAACGCTGAAAACTATGAGACCTTTTGGGAACCACATTCCAGGAAAATGAGAAGCCTATCACAGCTCAGTGTCACTTTCTCCCCCAGCCTTGCTCCCTCACCTCCATGGGGAGCAGGGTACGTGTGCGTGTATGTGCATGTGTGCATGCGCACTAAGAGACTGCCTATGACACACTCCAGGCTTACTTATTAACCCCTGCAGGTCCTACACTCATTACCTGAGAGAGAACTTTTGGAAGATTGGTGGGAGGGTGTGGGGGGAGAGCGGTTGTCAGAACTTCTTGCAAATTTTTATAAAGCACAGTGGAAAGGGCTTCCCACCCAAGACCTGAACCCCTGAGCCCAGGGGAAGCACTGGGAAAGCAGAAGCCAGGAAAACACAGAGGCCAGAAGAACCAGTGGTTTCCAGGCAGCCTGTACCCAGTGGAGTTGAGGAGCTTCCAAGGGCAAACACAGGTTACTCGGGTGTTGTCAGGGGACCCTAGCCTCAGAATCATTGAGGTGTTAGATAATAATGCAGATGCGTTAAACCAAAGTTGAGGGTGCAGGGATATGCTTAACAGCTCACCAGGTAAGGCTAAAGCCTACACACAGGTGATACAAAGGAACGGTGACACCATGGCTCACCCCCTTAGAGATCAAAAAATGAGCCACAGAAGCAGAAAGGAGAGCCTAAAGTGGAACTGGGGAGGTCTCCTGCTCCAGTGAGAAGCCATAAGGCTTTGGAGCCAGATACTCAGGACTGAGCGGGAACCCAGGTTCACTGCTAGCTGGCTGCACAACCAGTGCTGAGTGTCTCATCTCAGGTTTCTCATCTGACAGCGCGGCCAATTACATCTGCTCCCTGTGGGGTGTTTCTAGGATTCAATGGCATGAGTATCAAGTAGCCACCACGCAGGAGACACTCAACAGTGACTATAAACAAAGTGATTACAATGCAAAACCCTGTAAGAGTAAGAGAGAAAGTAGGTTCTTTGAAAAGGTGGATAAAGTTGACAACCTTTAGCTAGACTGACCAAGAAAAAAAAGAGAAGACTCAAATTACTAGATTCAGAAATGACAGAGGGGATATTGCTAAGGACCTCACAGAAATCAAAAGACTTTTAAAAGAATACTACGAACAACTGTATGCCAAAAAAACTAGATAACTAAGATGAAATGGACAAATTCCTAAAAAGATACAAACTCCCAAAACTGACTCAAGAAGAAATAGAAAATCGGAATAGACCTATAACAAATACAGAGATTGAATTAGCAACCTAATAACTACTCACAAAGAAAAGCCCAGGCCCAGATGGCTTCACTTGTGACTTCTACCGAACATGTCAAGAATCAACATCAATCCTGCTCAAACTCTTCCAAAAAGTGAAAGAGGAGCCAACACTTCCCAGCTCATTCCACAAGGCCAGTATTACCTTGATACCAAAACCAAATTGAGACATTGCAGGAAAAATGAAACCAAATACCAATGAATCTTATGAACAGAGGAGCAAAAACCCTCAACAAAATACAAAGAAACAGAGCGCAGCAACATACAATACGAGGAATTAATGTCATGACCAAATGGAATTTATCCCAGGAAGGCAAGGTTGTTTTAACAACTGAAAAATCAATTTATGTCAATAAATAAATAGCAAGAATAGGATAAGGATTTCTGTTCTCCCCACTGCTAGTCAACAACATACTAGCAGTGCTAGCCGGGACAGTTAGGAAACAAACAAACAAACAGCTGACATCCAGGTTGGAAAGGACAAAGTAAAACTACCTCTATTCACAGATAACATGATCCTATATGTAGAAATCCTGAAGAATCCATTACAAACTATTAGAGCTAATAAATGAGTTTGTCAAGGTTGTAAGATAAATCATCAAATATAAACATCAATTGTATTTCTATACTGTCAAAGAACAATCTGAAAATGAAATTAAGGAAACAGAAATCAGAACTTTCATACACTGCTGGTGATAAAATGGTACAGCTATGGTAGGCTGAACTGTGTCCCCCCCCACACAAAAAGATAGGTCAAAATCCTAATCCCCAGTACCTCAGAATGTGACCTTATTTGAAAATAGGGTCTTCAATCCAATCAAGGTAATCAGGAGGTAAATTCAAATGAGGTCATTATGGTGGGCCTTAATTCAGTACACCTGGTATCCTTATAAAACTGTGCACACAGCGACAGACCGACATAGAGAAAAGGTGAGACACGGGAAATACCATTTGAAGACGCGAGATTGGAGTGACGCATCTGTAACCCTGGAGACACCAAGGATCGCCAGCAAACCACCAGAAGCTAGGAAGAGGCAAAAACGGGTTCCTCGACAGTTTTCAGAGGAGCATGGTCCTGCCCACCCCATAATTTTGGGATTTCCAGCCTCTGGAACTATGAGAGAACAAATTTCTGTTATCTTAAGTCACAGGTTGTGCTGTGTCACAGCACACCTAGGAAATTAATACAAGCTACTTTGGAAAACAGTTTGGCATTTCCTCAAAAAGCTAAACACAGAGTTACCGTGTGACCCAGCAATTCCATTCACAGGTACATGCCCAAAAGAAGTGAAAACATATGTCAACACAAAAACTGTGCGTGAACATCCATGACAGCATTATGCATATTAACCAAAAGATGGAAGCAACCCAAATGCCCATCAGCGGATGAATGGATATACAAAATGTGATATACTTGTGCGATGGAATATTATTCAGCCATAAAAAGGATATGCCTTGAAAACATTATGCAAAGTGAAAGAGGCCGATCACAAGGACCATACATTCTGTTATTCCATTATTATGTGAAGTCTCCAGGAAGGGAAATAAGTAGAGACAGAAAGTAGATGAGTGTTGGCTCAGGGCCAGGGCAGGGGTGGGAGAAGGGACAGAGGGACTGCGGGGTGATAGCTGTAGAGGATGGGGCTTCCCTTCAAGGTGATGAAAATGTTCTAATGTTGACTGCTGATGGTCCTATGACACTGAATAGACTTTTTAAAAATCATTGGATTGAATAAATAAAATCTTTAAAAAAAAAAAAAAAAAAAGCCCTGGCTGATGTGGCTTGGTGGACTGAGCGCCAGCCTGTGAACTGAAGGGTCCCCGGTTCGATCCCAGTCGGGGCACACGCCTGGCTTGCGGGCCAGCTCCCCAGTTGGGCGTGTACTAGAGTCAGCTGATCGTTTCTCTCACACACTGATGTTTCTCTCCCTCCCTTTCCCTCTCTCTAAAAATAAATAAATAAAATATATTTTTCTAAACCATCAAATTGTACACTTTAAATGGGTGAACTGTATGGTGTGCCAATTATATACCCATAAAACTGCTACAAATACAAAAAAGAGTAAGAAAGGCCCTTGACCCCAGAAAGCACTGCTGTGCGCCTGGCACCGGACTCAGCACTGACCAAGACCACAAGAACAGAGATGGGGCTCCAGAAACCATGGACCAGTGGTTCTCAAACATGGCTGCACAGAGGACCTACGTGGGATGCTTTTATCTAAATCAACTTTATTGAGATAGAATTTACATACAATAAATGCATGCTTTTTAAGCACATAGCCCAATGAGTTTCATAATGTGTAAAACTGCCTAAACACCACCATAATCAAGACAAAGAACATTTCTATCACCCAAAAATAGCTCCCCTACATCCTTTCACCCTCAATCTTCCTACCACCCCAGTTCCAAGAAGTTCCTAATCTGCTTCCTCGTCATGATAGTTTTGCCTTATCGAAAATTTTGTGGCCTCCCAGTGCTTACCACAGGCTGTGTTCTTACACTGCCTGCACAGAAAGAGGAGGCAGAGTAAACCCACCCCATGTACACCTCAGTCCAGGCCCTTTGCCTGGTCTGTATTGTGAATGGGGGGACACGGAGGAAAAAAAAAAGAAAGAAAGAAAATTTTGTAAAAATGGAATCATCCAGTCCATCTTGCGTGTCTGGCCTTCCTCGCGCAGCACAGTGTTTCTGAGATTCATCCACGATGTTGTAACACTAGTTCATTCCTTTTAACTGCCGAGTAGGATTCCACTGGACCACTATGTCACGATTGGTGTGTGCATCCATGGGTTATGGAATATTTGGGTTTCTCAAGTTTGGGGCTATTGTGAATAGAGCTGGTCACTATTTATGTACAAGTCTTTTTGTGGCCACACTGCCATGCCTCTCGGGCAAACATTTTGGAGTGGAAGTGCTGGTATAGAGCAAGTGTGTGTTTAAGTTTTACAGAATGGCCGACTGTCCTCCAGAATGGTTCTAGCATTGGACACTCCCACCAGTGGCTGCCACTTTTAGAAATCCCAAAGTAAATCAGAGAATCTCTGGGGAGTAGGACCCAGGCACAAAGGTGATTCTAATGGACAGGCCAGGTCTTAAATGCTGCCACAGATCTCAGGTACCCTGAGGCAAGCAAACAAGCAAAAGACAGATTATGCCTGCCTACGTCATTTCCTCACTCTTCCTTGACAATGGGGAGAGAGAGAGAAAACAGGTGCAAGTACCCAGGTCTTGACACCAGTGCCCTCAGCAAGCTCTGCTGGCCTCGCAGATTCTCCCCACCTTTAATGAGTTAGGAGAAGGCAGGAGGAACACAAAATAATAAATATTACTAACTTTTTGACCAATTAATTCTGAGCTTGGCATTTTGGTTGGGTTATCATCCACAGCGCTCACAAGTGCACTACAAAATGGGTCCTACGACAATCCCCATGTCACAAATGAGGAAACAGGGGCTCAGAGAGGTGAAGTTAACTTGCCCAAGGTCACGCAGTCAGTTACTGATGCAGCCAGGATTTAAACTCAACATTCCATCTCCAGCACCAAAGAGCTTAAAGCTGGGCTCAGAGCAATAGATGGGTCCCGGGGCCTTGAACCTCCCCCAAGCTAGCCATTCCAGGTAGCGGGAGAACACAAGCCCCCAACACAACCGTGAAAGAAGGCTGCAGGTGTGTTTATGAGAGAGCAGGAAAGGTGATGTGTAATGTGACTGAAAGGTGAGGGTTAATTATGGGATTTCCTTTTCTTTTAAGCTTAAATAATGGGATTTAAACCCCTGTAGTACAGAGGAGGAGACCAAGTCATTGCCTACCGCCTCCTTCCTTCCCCCACCTGGTACCTGGGACAGGGAGGTGCCAGGCCTGGGAAGAGCCTGAAAGAGAGCCAAAGAGGTAAGAGGGAGCTACCCAGAGGCCCAGGGACGGGCGATTCATCTGCCTGGCAGCTGCCTGGTCCTTTCATTTAACTCCGACCTGGAATGGACAATGAGGATTTTCCTGGAAGGAGCTGCTCTTGTCAGTTATTGCAAAACAAGGGGCAAATCAGGAGTTTAAAAAGCGTTTCTCAAAAATGCATCTGGGGATCAGAAGAAACGGTGTGGGCTATGCAGGTGCACCCTGTTATCTTTACAACATTTTTGGAAATCTAAAATGACTCTAAAATTAAAAGTCTCCTTTACATATAATAAATAAATGTATACATAAATAAAATGTACCTGGAGATTGTAGAACCCTAGAACAGGGGAGTGAGGAGAAAAGCCAAACAGGAGAGAATCTGCTATGTATACACACACCGCATGTGCCACAGTGAAGTGGAAGGCAAATCCTGAACCATTCATTTTAAATCCCCAACAGAAGAGAAACAAGTGGGGACAGAGAAGAGCCCTGTGGGACATAAGGGTGGGGACTAAGGGAGGCTTAGAATGAGCTTCCTGCGAGAGACTGTGGAGGAGGGCTGGGGAGTGGGGTTTCCGTGACGGCGGCGTCTGTTTCTCTCACTCTGTCACTCCGTCTCCCCTCTCACCTGCTCTCACCCATTTATCCCAGGGCGGGGCCAGAATCGTGCAGAAGGCCACTGTGCCCAGATGTCCTTAGCTAAGGTGGTCACCCTCCCTGGACCTCACCTGGGATCTGTTAGGCGGGGTTACCATGAGCGCCACCCACCTCGCAGAACTGAGAAAGTAAGTGAAAACACCATGTGTACTATAGTTCCGTGTAGACACAGGGGATTCAATATTCCGAGCGGGTCTGTTCAGAACAGCCCAGAAGTGGAAATGACCCAAATGGCAATCCACAGTGGGATGGATAAATAAATTGTGGTTGATTCAACACAGGGAATAGAGCAGAGCAATAAAAAAGAATGAAGCACAGCCACCCACGAAAACACAGATGAGCCTCCCAGACATAATGTTGAGTGAAATAAGCCAGACGCAAGAGTAAACATACCATATGATTCAATTTATATGACGTTCAAAAAGAGGCCAAACGAATCTCTGATGGTACAAGGAAGAATGGCATTACCTCTGGGGGACGCTGACCTGGAGGGCAGCAGATGGGCTGCTCCTGGGGCGCTGGAAACGTTCTAGATCCTGCTCTGGGTCATGCACATGTACCAACTGACCAGTTTGTGCACTGGACAGCATGGGAGTTACAACCCAACTAGAAAATGTGAATGACTGGGATCACTGTTCGCAGCATCTCCGTGTCAGGAGACAGAGGGGCTTTGGGGGAGGGAATTAAAGAGTGGTTCTGCTGTTTCTTCTCTTTCCTGCTCTCATCTGTTCCCCCTCCCCACCCACCTCTCCTTAAATAGAAACCTCCTTTTTCTCAACATTCCTGTGTTTCCCTCCTTCACTCCTTTATTGGAACCTCTACTGTGGACCAGGATGCAACATATCTGTTGTATTGTTTGTGTATTATTTGTTCAATACACATGCAATTAACATCTACTCTGAGCTGAGTGCTGAGGCCCCTCCTCTACTGGCACTGAGCATTTTCTCTCCGACAGGTCCAAGTGGCAAGGAACTGGACACAGACTACCTGGGCTCCTTTTCAGTCTCTGCGTGTGGTTCCAAAAAAGGAGCAGGGTACCTACTGCATGCGGATCCTCTATAACCCAGCTCACAAAGGTGGAAGGCAGCAAGGGTAGAGTTCAAAGCCAGATATGTCTGATCCCCATCCCCACTCCCATGGCCTCCCAAGAGCCAGGTCAGCCTAGCGCTCTCTCTGGGCATCCGTGGCTGACAGCCTTGAAGATGGCACCTACTGATTCTAGCCTCTGGGTATTTGTGTCCATGTATAGGCCCCTCCCACACGCAATGGGCAGGACCAGTGTAACCAACAGGATATTGTAGAAATAACAGTGTGTGTCTTCCAAGGCTAGAAAATAAACGATATGGCTCTTTCTTGAACCACCCACTGGGAAGAAGCCAGCCGCCATGCTGTGAGGACACTCAAGAGCCCTATGGAGCCATCTGTGTGGTGGAAAGCTGAGACCTTCTGCCAAGAACTAGCATTTATATTCTAGTCACATGAAGAAACCATCTGGAAAGCAGGTTCTCCTGCCCCCGCCAGGCCTTCAGATGACTCCAGGCTGACATGTTGACTGTTACTCCTTGAGACTCCAGCCCAGAACCTCCAGCTATGCTGCTCCCAAATTTCTGACCCACAGAAACTGTATGAGATAATACACATTTGTTGCTGCTTTAAGTTACATTGTATTGCTACATGTAATTAACACAGCTTCTCTCCACGCCATGGGTTCATGCTATAGGAACAGTCTAGAAGGTGGTATGAAAGCATCCAGAACCAACCACTTGCTGGAGGGGTGGCCAGAGTATGCTGAATTTGAGAGGACAGGAGGGGACCAACCTTAGCAAGAAATCTTCAGTGTGTGGAGAAGAACCGTGAAATAAGAGACAAGCAAAGCAGAAATCCTGGCGCCTTTTTCCTAGCAATTTCTCACTCACTTCATCTATCTCAGTATAATAAATGGAACCACGTGCACCCAGTTACTCTGGCCAAAAACCTGGGAGATATCCTTGAGCCCATTCTCTTTCTCACACCCAACAACCCATCCATCAGCCAGGCTCTGGGCTCCACCCCAGAATGTGCCCCAGACCTGGCCCCTTCTCGCAGTCTTTTCTGAGAGCGCCATGGACTAAGCCAACAGCCTCCCTCATCTGGGCAACATCGGTGGCCTCCTGGCCCATCTCCCAGGGCCTTCTCAAGGCCAGAGCGGCCTTCTCAAAGTGGAGATCATCAGATGATGTCACTCAAAACCCTGCTAGGGCTCACTACTTTCCACCACGCCTCTTCTTTCAAGCGTGACAAGCTCACCTCACCTCAGGGCCTTTGCACACATTCTTCTCATCTCTCAGATCATCATTGGAACAATGGCTGGGTGTCACCTTACACAGTATTTCCTCGGAGAAGTTCTCCTGGGCCACCCAAGCCTAACCCCTCTCTACCCCACCGCTCTAACCCATTTCCTTGCATGACTTGTTCACCTAGAACAGTGTCTGGCACACAAAAAGAGCTCAGGAAGCATTTGTTTAATGAGTCCTATCTCAAGGGAGCAGAATGGACGAGAGGACCTCCATGTTGACCTGGTTATAAAACGCAGAGGACAGAGCTCTGCTGTGTGCTCTGGGGCTCACATCGCCCTTCCCAGCAAGAGGAAGAGGTAGGCCCGTAGTAAGAGCTGTGGTTTATGGGGAGACCTGCCAGCGGGGTGGGGCTCACACCACCAGTGGGTCCCATTTCCTATGGAGGAAAATCCTATAACAAGCCCAATCTGTCTGTCCAGCCACTGCCCAGCCAGTCCACCTCGCCCCTCCTGGTTGGCCTGGGCTGGGCAGAGCAACAGTGCTGCAGCCCGATGCATCCTGAGCCCCAACGTGCGCCAGAACTGCTAGGCGGAATTGCTACACCCCCTTCAGAAATCACCTTTAGCCCCTCTCTGTCTCCACATGGGAGGTGACTGCACAGAAAGAGGCCAGTTCTGTCACACCTCTCAGGGTCTCTGGGCCCCCCACTGACCCTACTCAGGCCCTTCACTGCCCTTATCCTCTCTGACTGTATCCACTGCTGCAGGAGATGGGCAGCAAAGGGGGAGGGGCAGGTGAGGATCAAGAACGGTCTGCCGGCAGGCAAGGGGCACGTAGAAGAAAGTGCAAAGGCCCAGGGGCAGAGATGAGTGAGGGACTGCACTGCAATACCTTCAGAAAGTCATTCAACCTTGCGTGCCTCAGTTTCCTTATCTGTGAAACTACAGCTCTGTCGGCCTGTGTTATGCTCTGGAGGAATTAAAAGAATGGAATCAGATAATGCACTGAAGTACTTTCTAAGGCCTAGGGCACTGCACAGATGTTTGCTGTTGTGAAGACGAACAAGTGCAGGAAGGGGGGTGGGGAGGGTGCCGACTACGAAGAAGCAAAAACACCAGAAGATTCTGATGTAAAGGGTGGAAAAACTCTGCTCTGGATGGGGAGAACAAGGACAGAAGCAGAAACCCAATCCCCACCTAAGGAAGAGAAAGCTCAGGGAGTCAGAAAGGTAGAAGACCAGAGAAAGGTGGAAACAGTACAGACGTGCCCCCTGTGAGCCAGGCCCTCTGCTAGGAGAGTCATGCCAACCTGGATTTTAGGGGGGCAAGGGGGATGCGGGGGGGGGAGGATTCGGGGTCAGGGGAGACATGCCCCCAGCAGGACTGCATACTTTGCTTAAGTAAGGTCAGGCAGAAAGCAGCAGATTCCCCTCGCAGAGCAGCCTGCTCCATCAGCACCCTTCTCCATGGCAACCCTTGGCCCTTGGAGCTGCCAATTTGTAATAATCAACTGCTCTGTTTCTGAGCGCCTACCATGTGTCAGGCACTGTGCTGGGCACCGTACCCACCTTATCCCATCTCATCCTCATAATAATCTTTTCTTATTCCTGTAACCTTGAGGATGAAACAGAGGTTCAGGGAGGTTCCACAGCTTGCCCAAGGTCACCCAGCTAATGAGAGGCGGAGCATGAGATGTGCCAGATACTGGGCCTCCACTGCTCAGTGCTCCTTTTTGAAGCACCCTCCCTCCTCCTTCCATTCAATGAACGCCTTCCAGAAAGAGCAAGTGCTAACACAAGGAGAGAGATGAGAGGGCAGGGGGTATATAAGCAATAATAACAGGGACAGGACAGAGATTGGCGGCATATGAAAGGTTAAGGCCAAGTATTTCCACCTCCAGAGTGCTGACGGATTATGATGGATTATTTGGGAATTCCCTTCCCAAACACTGATGGGGAAACTGAGGACCCAAGCGGGACCTGGCCAATAAAGAGAGTAGGATGATCATTCAAGAGGTTCCAGGACCAGTGCAACCTTGACCTCTGACCCTTTTCCACCTCATCCTCATTTCCCCTACCTTTGTCCTCCAATCCTGTGGTTGTGGCCCCATCCCAAGTTGTTCTAAACTGCTTAAGTATGGCCAACCCGTGCTCTGCATGGCGTGCAGAATAATTGAAACGCATCCCCTCCCCCTCAACAACCCTACCTCCATCGAGCACTAGTGGA
The DNA here is from genome assembly GCA_004027475.1 of Anoura caudifer. Lineage (NCBI taxonomy): Eukaryota > Metazoa > Chordata > Mammalia > Chiroptera > Phyllostomidae > Anoura > Anoura caudifer. The sequence continues at coordinate 64,451 of PVKU01001837.1, read as the reverse complement.
AATACCTTCAAAGGCCCCTCTCTTGGAGCTCAATCCCCACAGCCACCTCCAGTAGTCACAAGATTGCGTGCTGTGCACCCCACCGGGATTCTTCTAGCTCCCCCACCACACCCCCTGGCCCTTGCCTTCACCTTGACCTGAGCCCGATCAATCGGGCCCTAAAGCTTTGCATAAACAAAGGGAGGAGGAGGGGATGACCCCGCCCCACTGACGCCCCCGCTCCAATCTCAGGACCCCAGCCTGTCCCGTCCCTAAGCCTCACCCCACCCCCTACCGCCACCCCCCCCCCCCCCCCCCCCCCCCCCCCCCCCCCCCCCCCCCCCCCGCACCCCCGCCAGCTGGCCCTCGAGGCCCCTTACCTTGGCTTGGCATTTCCGATGACAGGAGAAGCTGCAGACTGCAAGAGGGTGAGACACAGAAAGAAAGTTTAGCCGCGAGGTATGAAATGGAAACTCCAGCGAAATCTCCTCCCACCCCGCCCGCAATCGCGCTCGGGAGGGAAGGAGGGACGCAGGGAGGAGGGGGGTGGAGGGGCGGAGGGGGCAGCTGCCGCAGCTCCCCGGAGCCTGCAGGCGGGAATGCCCAAGACTGCCGACCCCGCTTGGCAGACGCTGAGCCCCCAGGGCCAGAGCCCCTAGGTGCGCGGGAGCATAGGAGGAGCAGGGGGAGGGAAGGGGACTGAGTCCCCTGCTGGATTCTTGCCAGGGGCAGAGGTGGACCGGACCCAGGCCCTGCTGCCAAACGCACCAAGGAATAAGAGAGGGGCCTTCTCCCTTTACACACACACCAAGCAGGCAGCCGGCTGCCCCAAAGAGCCATACAAGCCCATAAGCACACATGCATACACATTTACACCCATACACACACTCACTCATAACCACTTACAGCAATACACTCAGCCACATGCACACATAACCATACACCCTTAATAGCCTCACACACACACACCCATGTCCAAGGAGAGACCTGATTCGGGGGTGGGGGAGAAACCAACACACACAGTTTTCACAGCAGACCCTCAGGGTGCAGTCGGGCACAGACATGTGGACAAAAGCTCACACAGACTCCCAAACTTCATGTGCAGGACTGGAAACATGCACACACATATGCACGCATACACACACACACACACACACACACACACACACACACACACAGGATTTGCTCCTCCCTCCCACTACAAGAAGCTGGAATCAAATTTCCAAGGGGTTCCCTCAGCCTGGAATGTCCCAGCCCTGCCCACCCCCCCGCCCACCCCCAGGGCTCTCCACCCAGGGGCTTGGTGGTCCCCTCCCCACCAGGTCGCACAGATAGGGTGAAGAGGCTGAGCTTCTGCATTGACTTGGCCTGACTGAGGCAGGTGGGTTGGGGGCAACGAGGAGGGGGAGGCAGGAGAGCTGCCCTGACCCCAAATCCTGAACAGCCACAGCCCCTGGCCTCTAGGATCTACAGTTCCCCCAACCCCTTTCCAGTTTTGAGCCAGCCTGATTCTCAGTGGCACTCAGGAGAGACGGAGGCACAGAGACATTAAAAGAGGCTTTGGGGCTCCCCACACTAAGGCTTCTGGTTTATCTGTGGGAGTGGGGGTTGGAGAAAAGCTGGGAGGCACACTGGATGGAGCCTGGGATGTGACCTTGGCCACCAGCCCTACCCTGGGACCTTGCTCTCCCCAAACCTCGCCCTGGCCCCAGCTCAGACCTATGACTCAGCCAGTGCTGAGCAAGGCTTTCCGACCCCACCAGCTGGCCCAGCTCAGGGACTTCTCCACCCCTGGCCACGTCAGGATATACCGTCCCATGGCCACCCAAGTCATGCCCGTTTGCCCAGCTTTTCTGCTTCTCTCTCTCTCCCCCACCCCCTCCACCCCAGGTGGCAGCTCCCCTCCAGAAGGTGTTTCCACTCTGACAGCAGCAGCCCCACCCCCCATGCCTTCCGTGGAATGTGGAATTGACAAAGCCTGGGAATGTGGAATTGACAAAGCCTCAGGCCTTGGGGCCTGAGCTTGGAAGGCCCTCCCAGCCTCCCAGCCAGAAGGGTTCCCCACGGGCCACTGCCTCCAAACTGAGGGACCTTTCCTCTTCCTCCTCAAATCAAACCCCAGCCCTTCCAGAGTAGGTTCTGGGCGGCCTCACCTTCTTGCTGGTATCATCCCAGAGCACACATTTCCCGCCACCATCTGGCCTCCTACAGTTGTGGCTCCTTCAAGGGAAGGAACTCTCTCTCCCCTCTCTTTCCTTTCCTCCCTCCCTCTCTCTCTCTCTCATACACACAGACACACACTCACACTGCTCAGTGTCTGGTACACAGTAGAGGCTTAGATGCTGGCTCAGTTGACCTGACCGCAGACCTCCCGCCCCTGGAGTTTGTGTGCACCCCCATTTAATCACATCCACCACCACCCTTTTCCTGAGCCACAGCCCTCCCCCCAGCATCTCATATTCAACCCTAAAAGCATCCCTAAGTGTCCACCCTGGGCCTCCCAACCCCAGGCTGGGAGCACAGCGGGAGCCGGGATTCCATTGTCCTCCTGCACACTTCTGACAACCCCCAATGCACCAAGCTTTTTCCTACCCCAGGGCCTTTGTACTTGCTGTCCTAGCTGCCTGGAATGCTCTCCCTCAGCCCACTTCTCCATTGTTTACCAAGTCAAGTCCTTCTACTTCTGGAAGCCCCTGAAAGTCATCCCCCCACAGAGCCTTTCCCCGACCACCCGAATGGCAGCAGGTTTCTGCATTATTCTTCAGCACCCCAACCATTTCTTAACACAGCTCACAGTCCAAAGTCACGTGGGGCAACTCCTGTTCACGTGTATATAGTACATCGCGCCACGCTAGACTCATGAGGGCAGGAGCCTGCCTGTCTCACTCACACCACATCCGCAGTAGCTATGCCAGCGTCTGCTCCAGGCCCACAGCACCAAACAGCATCTTTGTGCCAATGAGCAAAAGTCCCACCCTCTGGGTAAACCAGCTGTGTGGACGCACAGCTGAGTACAGTGTCTGTGTAGGAACAGCAAGAACGTGCTTTTTCTCCAGTTGGACCCAGCTTTGTACCTGGGTTCATGGTTTAGCGAGCAAAGCATGGACTGATTCCAGGGCTTATTGCAGTAGACGCCTTTGGCATTGAATGGCCTGGATGAGCATACAGGACAGGCCTGCCCGGCACCCAGTGGCCAGAGACACTCAACAAATGCCCCGAGTGGAGGGCAGATGGAGAAATCATTGGGCAATGCAGTACAATGGGCTGAGTGCTCCCTGCATGCTGGAACTCGGAGCTTGTCCTTGAAAGTGGAGAGTGAAAAGAGACCTCCCCCAGCCCCCAGCCCAGAAAACAGGAGCTCAGCAAAATGAACCAAAGTGGCAGGTGTGGCCAAGCCCTGAAAGATTGATTTTTACACCTTCAGAATCACCTGTCCCCAACCCCCAGGAGGCTCTCTTGCCCTGGGTCCCCCCCAGGAAAGGCACCTTTATATCTTAGTCACCTTTCTCAGGCCTTCTCCCATAGAGCATCTTCCTTCTGTAGTTTGAAACTTGACCTTGCCATTCTGCACATTCAAATGTGTTACAGAAAGGGAAAGCGTGGCAACTGCCTCCAAGGTGGCCCTAGCGTTCTCACCTCCTGGTATGCACACCCATCTGTAGTCCCCTCCCATGATGAATAGGGCTTGGTTTATGCACCCAGTAGGCTGTTGGAGAAATGATGACTTGTGACTTCTGAGGCTGTCAGCAAAGGCATTGTGGCTTCAGCCTGGTCTCTTGGATCACTCGCCCTGGGGGAGGCTAGTTACCATGTCATGAGGACACTCAAGCAGCCATGTGGAGAGGGCCATGTGGTGGACAGCTGAGGCCTCCTGCCACCAGCCAGCACTGCCTTGGCTGGCACATGACACAGTCCCCTGGAAGTGAATCCTACAGCTGCAATCAGGCCCTCAGATGACTGCGGCCCCAGCTGACAGCTTGGCTGCAACTTCATGAGAAACCCAGAGTCCAAACCATCCAGCTAAGTCCCTCATGAATCCCTGACTCAGAGAAACTATGAGAGGTGGTAACTTTGTATTTGTTTTAAACTGCTATGTTTGGGGGTAGCTAACAGATAACTAGTGCAGGAACCAGAGCACAGGATCCTTCAGGAAGCAAAAGGACAAAAGGTGAGGCTGGAAACAGAGAACAGAGGCCATCGCGTGGGTCCTTCCTTGCTCCCTGGGAAGCTGCATGCTCCTTTCTATAACTCTTCTTCCTTTTCCTCACCCTACCGACCAGTTTGTCATCATGGCCCAGAAAGTAACTCCAAAGAGGCTATCGAATCTCGACCTTCCTCCCTGGCCCACCACCCCTGCGCTAGTTCAGACCAACTATTCTTCCACCAGCCTCATCTCCCTTCAGCCCGCAGAGTCACAGACCACTCTGGAGTACAAACTGATTATCTCACCCCATTTAGAAGCCCCCATCCACTCCTCAGCATACCTGCAGGACCCTACACGGCCTGGTCTTGCCTCCAACTCCAGCTGCTGCCCCAAAAGAGATCTGTCCCTGCCACCCCGAGCTCCCCAACTGAACTTTAAGTATGCAAAAAGCAGGTCTGGAATGGTGAACTCATAAACATCTTCCAAGGCCCAGTCCAAAATGTCCCTCTCTGGATAGTCAGGCATTCAAAGATGGTCCCTCCCTCCTCTGTGCTCCCATAATCCTTGGCTCACACCCCTTAGAAAATTTGTGGCACATGGAAGGACTAAGTAATCCCTTATGATTTGTTCTCACTCAATCCAACCACTTCTCGAAGGCACAAAGGGAGATCACATTCAACTTTGCAGCTTTGAGTCCTGCCCCTTCCCCTAGTTCAGGGTCTGGCATACAGGTGGAACTCAGTAAATATGCACTAAATTTCAAACTGGAAGGGTTCTCTCCAGTCTAATCCCCTGAGACCAGAGCTGACATTCTGGGGCAATGGAGCAGGTACCAGTGAGAGGGTGAGCCCCACTCTCCATTCAGCTCCAGCCCCTGTGGGAAAGGAAAGTAAGGACCATGGTCAGTGCTTCCCAAGTGCTTCAGTACAAACACCACTTATGCTCAAGCCTAGTAAGGGGGTGGGGGCTAAGGGAGCTCATTAATCCTTCATCCATTCAGCCACCGGTCCTGCTCTCCACCTACCCACTTACCTCCTGGCGGCGTGCAGACCGGCTCTCAGTTCAGATGCAGGTCACGCACTAGCTCTGTGATCTAAGGCAAGTTACTTAACCACTCTGAGCCTTCATTTCCACATCTACACAACACGGGTCATAATAGCATCTAGCACACAGGGTGCTGTGAGAATTACATGAGTTAATGTGTGTGGCTGACCCAGAGCCTGCTCTCTGTAAGAGTCCACTGTCTGCAGTGGCATCGTCATCATGTCCATTGTCAGCATTGTTGTTACACAGAGGAGCCTGGTCTCCTAGTCAGGACGCCTGGGTTCCAGTTCTGGCTCCTGCACATTGCTGTGTGACCTGAGGCAAGCTAGTCCCCTCTCTGGGCCTCAGACTCCTAGTCTTCATTCAGCTGGCTCAGGTTTAAAACACAGAGGCTTATTGTCTCCGTTGGAATGCCTTGGGCAGAGCAGCCCTCCAGGTCACCAGGGTCCCACCACACCCTGCTGTCTCACTCCCATCTGCCTGCATTGCCCCTGAAGGCCCCTGCCTTCCAGCCCCTGGAACAGACAACGCCCTCCTCCAGCTGTGAGATCTGGTGCCAGCTCCAGTCAGCCTCCCCATCAGTCACTACCTCCCTGCTCCCCCTCCAACCAAGAAGGGGAAACCCAGGTTCCAACCCTGACAACATCCCACATGCTGTTGAGGTACCCTGGTCTGTGGGTGACAAGGACACCCACTGCACAAGGCACCATTTCTCACGGGGGAGAAGCAAGGGCAGGAAAGGCCCAATCCCCGCCTCCTGGCATCCCTCAGATGCCTGAGTCCTCCCCAGACACACATCTCAGGATCAACCCCACCTGAGTGGACCAGGGCCTACCCAGCTCTGAAGGAAGGTGGTGGCCACTTATGACAGTGACCCTACAGGATGAAGCTCCCTAGAGAGCAACCCTATCAAACCGAAGCTCTCAGTGCAGCCCCAGGAGCCCCATCTCCGTCCATGGTGCCCACACTGCCCCATACAGCAGAGCACACCCAGTGGCCTGCACGGGAGCCGAGAGCCCCGTGGTGGGGAGGGGTCCGCAGGCTACCTGTTGGGTGGAGAACTCCACCCCCTGCCCCAACGCTTGGTCAGCTTCTGTCCCTCTAGACTCCGCATACTCTGTCCTGGAGTGGCTTCCTGCCTCCCTGGAACACAGGAAGCCAACATTGTTGGGATCTAAATGGCCTTTTCCTCCTGGCCAAGGGTCGGAAAATGAGCACAGAGCCTCGGTGTGCACCTGCCCCCGGAGATAAAGGCCCACACGCTGGGCCCACCTCGGCTCCTTCCCTGGCTGCCCACCTGCCCGCCGGGCCTCACGGCCCTGCCCTGCCCTGCTTCTCTTCCCAGCTGGGCCTGGAGGTGTGTGATAGTTGAAATCATGCGTCGCCTTGGCTAGGCCATGGTACCGGATATTTGTTCAACTTTATTCTAGATGTTTCTGTGAAGGTTTTTTGTTTTTTTTTTTTTAAAATAAGATTAACATTTAAATCAGCAAACACTGAGTAAAGCCACTACCTTCCATTATGTGGGTGAGCCTCGTTCAATCAGTTGAAGGCCTATATATAACAAAGACTGATCTCCCCAAGCAAGAGGGAATTCTGCCAGCAGAGTTTTGTTGTTGTTGCTATTTTTAGCAGACTGCCTTTGGACTTGAACTGCAGCTCTTCCCTGGATCCCCAGCCTCACAGCCTACCTGCAGATTTTGGACTTGCCAAGCCTCCACAGTTGCATGAGCCAGTTCCTCGTAATAAATATCTATCCATACACCCATCCACACATCCTGTTGGTTCTGTTGCCCCGGAGAACCCTGACTGCTACGAGGAGTCCCAAGGGAGTGGGCATGGTGTGGTTCTGAAGTTGCAGCAAGGAGAAACCGTTAGGTCATCCCATCCAATCCTTTTCAAACTTGATTTTGGCAGCCTGCTTCTCATACAGATGAACTCTTGTGTGGAACCTCAGTGATACTGGTTAATATTTATTAAATGCTTGCGATATGCCAGGCTCTGTTCTGACCTCTGCACGTCTATTGTCTCATGTAATGCCTGCAGGTCCCCAGGGAAGGAGGTTTGCCGTGTGTCTCATTTTAAAAGTGAGGTTATCAAGGCTCAGAGAGGCAAAGCGATCTGCCTCAGTTCTTGCTGGTACGGGGCACACCTGGGATTTTAATCCAGGACATCTAAGCCGTGTGCAAAACCACTGCACCATCCTGCCTCTGGATGTATTTAACTCCTAAAACCAGAGCTGCTCCGGTTGAAGTGTGCAGGAATCTCAGGGCCCCAGCCCCTTAAGCCACTCCTTGGATCTCCCCCTTTCCCCACCCTCTTGGGCCTCTAAAGCAGCGCCAAAGCTCACAGCTTCTCTGAGACCCCCTTTAGAACCTCTGATCTAGTCCAGTCCCTCACTTAGAGAAATGGAGAAGCCAGGGTGTGGGAAGCCAGACAGGTTAAGTGTCTCACCTAAGGTCACACAGCAAGGCTGCCTCTAATGACTCCAAGGAGGTCCTCAGACACAGGGGAGAACCTGAGGTCCCCAGTAAAGTAACACAGGAGAGCGGGCTCCTAAACCCAGGTTTCTCCAAACCTAATCAGTGAGGGTGTCCGGGTAGGCTTGTCCCACAAGGGCTGGATTGTCTTCCCCAGGTGCTTCCCACACTGAGGAAACTGCCCCCACCACCCAGGCCCAGCAGAGGCATTGAGAAGGGAAGGAGCCTAAGTCAAGGCCTCCATCCAGGTCCAGATGGCAGTCCTTGGGCTCTCTCAAGCTGGTATTCTGGTCTCTTCTGTTGGGTTTCAGGCGAGCAGGAGGCCAGGGCCTGCGGGTAAGGCCCTAAACTCCCTAGAGCATGGACCCCAGGGATCTGTGGGAAACCCACTGGGAGCTCCTACATACCCCTCAATACCCAGCCTATGTAAGCCTTTCCTGCTGAAGGCTGACAGGAAAATCCCTGCTAAGTTAGATATAGCCTTTCATACATACCTCTGTGCCAGCTTTGCCAGGACGTTCTGTGATTATCTGGTGGCATGTCTGTCTTCCCAGGTCAGGCACTGGGTCTTGGCCCCAATTCCTGCACAGCATCCAGCCTAGAGGGGCTCAGTTCATCAGTGTCAGGTGGATGCTCACGTGCAGGCAGGAGGTGAGGCAGCAGCCTCCATTAGGGGAGTTCTCTAGCCTTTACAGATGCCAACAAGGGAAGTCTCCAGGCCCTCCCACTCTCTGGGCCTCAGTGAGCATGCTTGGTCCAGCCCCTTATCTACAGATGAAGAAACTGAGGCCTGAGCAGCAAAGTGATTTATCTGAAGTCACAACAGCTTTGTGAGTGGCAAGGCCAGAAACAGGGCCCAGGTCAGTAATGGTGGCCCTGGGCCACTTCTCCTACCATTGTCTCATCCATCTTTGTCTCCCTCACAGGGCACCTTAGTCCCTAACACTAGTACCATTTACAGCCACACACACAACCTGTGTTCCCCACAATAAGCCCCTGGGAGACTGGGGACAGGGTTTATTACTAACCCCATGGTATACGGGAAGAAAAGGGCTCGGTGAGGCAGAAGACTGGCTGAGGTCTCATGGTGACCTCTTGGCCTATCTATCTGTCACACTTATGCCCACATGTCTCATCACCTTAGTTCTTTGCCTCGTTAGTCCTTGTGTCCCCAGAATCAGGACTAGACTTCAGGTTCCCTGACTCCCTTCCCTGCCCCTGTCTCACACCCCACCCCCTGCAGCCATACTGCATTAAAGAGTGAAATGCAGGAGGACAAGAAGGGAAACAACCATTGAAGTTACACAGCAGGCCGACCAGAGGGGATGGGATGAATGCTCCAGTCTCTCCAGATCTGAAAAAGTGTCCTCTCTGCCCTCAGCTTACAGCAGAATTTCCCTCAACATTGCAAGGCCCTGTGGATACTGTAAATCCAGAGGCTTGGTGTTCTATACACCCCACCCACCCATCACCCCTGGCTGCTAATTCAGAGAGTTCCCACATTGTGGCTCAAGATGAAATGAAGACTGGAAGGGGAGCCAAAGGACCCTTGGGGTTGGGCTTGGTAAGAAAAACGTGGTCTGGACTTCAGTCCACAATTGCCTCCTCATCCAGGAACAACCCACACCTGGTACCTCTGGATGGATGGGTGGATGAGTGGATGGACAGATGGATGGGTGGATGGGTGGATGGACAGACAGATGGCTAAGGGGGTCTATCATTCTTATGCCACCACAACCTCCTGGTTCCAAAGCACGAGAGGTGGCCCATTCCTGCAGCTCCCACCGGTGAGCCAAAGTGGTCCCAACCCTGCCCACAGGCCTGGCAACCCCAACCCTCTTGCTGAGGATGGGCATGTGGCCAGTCAAGCACAGAGCCTTCTGTCCACTCTTGCTGGACTGACCCCTGATCCTTGCATGGCCCAGTCCTGACACCTAGTGGTACCTCGGCAGCGTGGCCCTGGCTTTCTTCCCTCTTCTCACTAACTCACCCAGAGCTGCCAAACCAGCCTGACAGCCCACTGGCCACCTGCCCTCCACTCTGGTTCACACCTGGCAGGCAGGACCAGGCTCCGAACTGGGTGAAACTGGGGTCATCCCTGCTCACATTGGGAGCCTTCCATTCACTTGCGGTCAAATTCCCTCCTCAACCGAGCCATCAGCCCAGGTCAACTGGAGGAGACTTGGACCACAGACTCTCACAGGACATAAGGCCAGCAATGTGCCCAAGGTCTCACAGGGAGTGTGCTAGGACTTCCTTCTACCCCACACCCTTTCAGAGCAGCAGCGGGGGTCACTGGGGTAAAGGGAGGGTGCACTGGGGAAGGAAGGAAGGAACTGGGGGGAGGGTCAGCAGGTTCTGGGGGCGGAGTGGTGGTACAAGCAAAAACGCAATTTTTTAAACCCTGCCCTCAGCAATTCCTTCCTTCTCCCAGACTTCTCCCAGCTCCCACCCTAAACCACAACCTGACCCAGTCAGAACTCCTAAGAGGAGGGTGACACCATGCGGCTGATTTTGGTATTACAAAAGTTCCCAGGCACCCCCTAAACTCAACCCTTTTTAGGTTAAGGATTATAAACTTCTCTCTGCCCTTTGGCTATAGCAGGCCTAGCTTGGAATGCCCTCCACATGCACATTCACACACACACTCAGAAACTTCCATCCACCTGATCCATCCTCCGACACACAGCTGAAATGCCTGGTCTAGAGGCCTTCCCTGCTTTCCTCCTCCAGAGAGCACACACCCCTGAAAACCCTACACTGACCCAGCCAGCTGTGTGCTTTGGCAAGAAACTTACTCACTCTGAGCCTTGGTTTCCCCATCTGTAAGAGAGGGTGCCACCAGCACCCTCCAGGTGCCCTAAGCCATATACGGGACAGTGCATGCGAGCCATCTAATAGTAAGTGCTTCAAGAATTGTTTGCTAGGCCCCATCGCCCAGCTTCCCAGCTCCACCAGGACTGTGAATGGAGGGAAGGAAGCAGAGAGTCAGGTGGAATACAGGCTCCAGGGCAAGCAGGAGCCCGGCCCCCCTGGCATACCTGACATACTTGGCATTTCGGGAACTGTGCAAGGTACAGCTGGTTTCTGTTTGGACTTGGGGGTAGGGAGAGATAGGTGGACAAGAGCTGGCAAGGGGTGGGGTGCTGCCAGGCCTCGCAGCCCTGGGAAGGGGCCTGTACTTTGTCTGGAGGGTAGTGGGGGCTCCCAAGGCTTCACCAGGGAACCGACACCACTGGACGTCCACTGAGTCCCGCTGCAAGCTGGCACGGAGGGCGGACTGGAGAGCGTGGGTCAGGAAACGGGAGGTAAAGGGGCTGCAGTCAGTCACCCAGGTGAGAAATGCCAGCAGCCTGAAATGGCTGCAGAGAAGCTCCACGGAGCTGTGTTGTGACTCAAGCTGTGTTGGGGCTCCTGGCAGATGATGGGGGTGGGGATGAAGGAGAGGGGGCATGCGGTGGGATGACTGGGAGGGTGATGGTGTCAGTCACCAAGGTCGGATGCTGTGGCCTCCTGCTGATTTCACTGTGATGTGGGACAAGACACCGGCTTCTCTGGGAAACAGCCAAACCATAGGCTGTTCTAGGAGCGCATGAAAACCATGATTGACAAAGCCTGGCAGCCAGCAGGCCCTCCCTCAAGTCTGACTTGTGACCCCTCAAACTCACCCCTAAACTGCCACAAGGGGAGGACTGTGGATGGTGTCTTTGTAATACTCCCGGTGCCAGGCACACACCACCCACACACCTTCCATACACCATCCACATGCTAACCAAATGACCTCCTTGTGTCATCTACATGCCCCCACATGCTACCACATGCTGACACGTACTATCCACATACTTTCCACATGTTACCACATACTATCCATATACCTTCCAAATGCCATTCGCAGACCATCTGCATGACATCCATATACTTTCTTCATGCCATCCACACGTTATACCAGTCATCCACACAGAAAAGCTACATGCCACACCTCATCTGCCATGTGCCAGCCACACACGTCCACATGCCTGCCATCCGGTGTGCCCAGCATCACCCCCCAAATGAGATGAGGCACCAGATCAGTACCCCAAAGACACCCACAAAGCCAAGTCCAGCCTGGCCTGGCCCTAGACCACCTCCAGTCCCATGAAGACGGGTGCCCCATGCCCCCGGCCCGTTAGCTGCTCACCTTTGCAGGTGCAGCCCTCCCGGGTGATAACCTGCCGGCAGATGCCACAGGGCTTCACCTTCTTGAAGGTCTTCACCTTGAAGTGGTGAGTCTTGGGGGCCTCCAGATCCTCTGGCTGGGGGAAGAAAGGCACAATGATCAGGCCTGGGCAGAAGGCTGGGGTTGAAGCAAAGGAGCTGGGGGGTCTGGAGAAGATACGGGCAAGGGCTGGGGAAAAGGCAAGAGCCCCTCTGGGTGTGAAAGGCCTGAGCCCATTTCTGGAACCAGGCACCCAGAGAAAGAGAAAGCTGTGGGGGGACCCAGACCCCCAGGTGGGGTCAGCGTCCTGGGGCCCAGATGACACCAGACACCCCAGCATTCCGGGATCACAGGCCCCCCATGGGTTCTTGACCACTTTTTTATTTACTTCAGGAACAAAGTGCCCTCATTTAAATGTGCTGCTCAGTACCAGTCCACACATGTACGCCCCACATAAGCACACGCCCAAAGGCTCCCTCGCGGAGGTCCTCGTCAATAGCCCCCAAGGTGAAGACAATTGTGACTCCTGTCACCAAAGATTGATTTTGACAGATCTTTAAACTTCTTGTGAATGGAATTATACAGTATGTATTCTTACGTCTGGCTTCTTTCACTCGGCCTGCTCTGTGAGCTTCATCCGTGTGGTTGGCGTTGCTGCGCAGTGTTCCACTGGGTGAACAGAGCTAATTCGCTTGCCCATCTACTGTTGACAGTCTTTAATGTTTTCACCCACACACACAGAACGCCATGTCCCTCCGCTGTCTCTCACCCTCACTGCCATCCCCTGAGCCAGCCCAGAAGGCCTCTTCCATCTTCAGTTTTATTTTTTATTCTTTGCATTAGGAAAATCTTGATGTTAAATATCCTATTTAAAACACCACTACACACATGAAATGAGAGGCAGGGTGGTTGTCCAAGCTTTCTCTGTATCTGACCCACTGTGACCTCCTGGGCCAGTCACCCCCCATCCCCCTACTCCCACCCCCGATACCACAGCCTCAGTTGCCTCTTCTGGACATCTCCAGGTGGGGCACCACACCCCTCAAGCTCTGACAATCTGTCCTTTGGAACAATGCAGGGGAACACACTCTAGGCACAAAGCCCTGCACCCACGCTGCTTATAACTACCCTCCCTCCACCTGCAGCCCCCAGCCCAGGCACAGGCTGGCAGAAGTCCCCCACTGAGAGGGCTGCCCAGAGAAGTCATCCCTGCCTGCAGGTGCCATTCCTCTTCAAGGCGCCCCACTCTGGTGTCTGACCTGGCTCACTTCCCTGCTCCAGCAGCAGGGGCCAGTAGAACACGGACAGCTCCCTCCTTCCCCTCCCCGGCACAGAGCCTCCTGACTCCGTTTGTACGCACTTGGGCAAACAGAGACAGGACTGCAGACCTGCAGTTCCTGGGAGCGGGTTCTGCTCTTCCAAGTGCCCCTCCTGCACCGGCCCCAGAGCCTCCTAGCTCTGAGACAGGGGCTGAAGGGGCAAACCTGTGTGTTCAGAGCGGGAAGGGTGACCGTCTCCCACAAACACAGCATATCCAGGACTCCCATCTGAGGACACCGCAGTGATGAGTCTGGGGGAAGAGACTGAGCCACAAGACACACTGAGGGAAAAACAAAGGGAGAGAAAGACAGACAACCAGAGTAACCAAGAGACAAAGAAATAGAGAGGCTGAGAGCAAGACAGACAGACAGACAGAAGGACGGGGGGGGGGGGGAGAAGAGATGGGACAAAGACAGAGCAAACAGAGACAGAGACAAAAAGACAGACAGAGAAAAGCCACAGGGAGTCGAATGGAGAGGGGAGAAGAGACCAAGATAAAGGCAGAGACAGAGAGCGGCCCAACGAGCCCATACAGACAATGTGGCAGATTAGATAGAAACGCAGAGACTGCAAAGGGAACCTGAGCATCAAAGGAGAGCAGACAGACAAAAGGACACAGGAGCCAACTTGAAGGGACCCCCAAAGGCTAAATCTGGGAAGATCTGAGCATCAAAATACATAATGACAGGAATGGCTTAAATGAACCCATTCTGATACATGAAATAACTAAACGAATTGAAAGACGAGGCACAGCACTTACAACTCTCAAAGCACCTCCCCACATCATACTTGTAAATTACCGGCAGACTCCGCTCTAATCAAGTGATCAAAGTTAACATCACCAGTAATGGCATGAGCAGAAATGATGCTCCACGGAGGGTCTGTACAGAGAACACAACATCGCTTCCGCTACATTCCTGCCAAGGAGACATTAGCTGAATCTAATCATACGGGAACATCGGAGGGACCCAAATTGAGGGACCGTCTACCAATTACATGGCTTGGAATCTTCAAAAGTGACAAGGTCATGGAAGTCAAGGGAAGACGGAGGAGATATACAGACCGAAGGAGACTGAGGAGACATGACAGCCAAATGCAAGGGCTGGTTCTCAACCACGAAGGACAGCGTTGGCCATGGGACAGAACTGGCCGCACCTCAGTGGAGCCTGAGGATGAGACGGTGGTCACGCATCAGTGTCAATTTCCTGACTTTGATGGCTGTGTTGGGTTAGGTAGGAGAAAGTCCTTGTAGGAAAACCAGGAAATTATTTAGGGGTGGTAGGCATCGTGTCAGCCATTACCCTCAAACAGCTTAGGGAAAAAGAAGGTCTTTGCATTGTATTTGCAACTTTTCTGAACTTTCATAGTGTCTCAAAATTTAAAGAGAGAGAGGCAGACACATAGAGATGGTGGGAGGCAGGAGGAAGCAGAGGCAAAGCCCAGGGCAGAGATGGAGAGAGCGGAGGGTGACACAGACAGGTGTGGGTGCCAGGAGCCCAGCAGCACCCCGAGTGGCTAGGCCAGGCAGCAGGTCTGGGTTCTGAGATTCCAGAGAGCTGGGTTTTAGGAGGGTGCTTCCAGCTTGCTCTAGGGGCGGGGTGAGGGTAGGGGGGATGGGGCACTGCCCAGCTCTGGACCTTACTCAGTGTCCGCATGCCTCAAGGAGGGGCAGAAGAGTCCCCTCCGTTCTGAGGTCTCACCTTGCCTGTTTTCCCATCTCAGTTCCTAGCTGGCAGCCTTCTGGATGATCTCTGTCACAGACATTCCAGGGACAGGGCCAGCCCAATGTCAACTGCAACAGCCCAGGCCTGGGGTGAGAGGAGGGGCAGGGAGGGGACTTGAGGTTCGATTTAGGGCCTGTATGGGGAGGCACGCAGGAAGTACTATAGCCCAATCATCACAGTCCTAGTCTGGCACCTCCAAGCCTGCCTCTCCCACCCCACTAAGTCAGGTAGAACACCCTGTTCCAGCTTACACCCCAGACTCTCTGCCTACACCCCAAATCCAGCCCTTCCTCCAAAGCCCAGGAAAGAGGCCTCCTCCCCAAAGCGTAGCTGGAGCAGTGGATTCTCACGAAAGAGGGTCCCAGCTGCCCAGTAAACAGATGGGGAACAGGCGGAGCCTTCCATACTAACAGGCAAACACCCGGGGTTCTCCCCTGGGCCTGGGGCTTGCCTGCCCAGCCCCATAAAATCTGAGTTTACAAAGCCTCTCCCTGCATGGGCTTGGAGAGCAGAAACAGGGTTTCAGATCCACTCTCTGGCCTTGCTCACAGCCTCTGTAGGCAGCCCCTGGGCGATGGCCCAGCACACGGCTGCCCCTGGCCCCCACCGGCTCCTGCTCTCTGGTTCAGGGAATCATAGCATGGGGGTCCAGAGACCTGCTGTCTAGGCTGACAGCCTTGAGGACATCAGTGGCCTCACAGTCCCCACATGAAAATGAGGGGGGCGGACACAGTAGGGGAAACAGTGGGCCAGTCTGAGGTGGAGGGGCAGGGGTAGCTGTGCACAGGACGTGCTGATGTTCACAGGGAATGGGATGTCCCACAAGATATTAATTACCCTTCCGTGAGAGGCGGGGAACCCTGGTGGCAGAAAGGAGACTAGCTCAGCCACCCCCAAGCAAGTGGCCCCAGGCTGTAAACTTGACTCTGCCCAGTTTTGGCTTCCCCAGGTTTCACAGGGAGTGGCTGGTGATCTTGTGGGAAGAGTTACCCTCACAGGTCTGAAGGGATCCAGGAGGTTGGAGAAGAAAGTCTAGGCTGGTTGAGCCTCTTATCTTCAAATACCTGAAGAGGCTGTCATTGTAAGAAAACACCAGAAGCAATCAGTTTTGCCACTAGGCAAAACAAAGCCTAGATGGCGGAAGCTGTCAGGAGGCGCGATCAGGTCCAAGGGGGAGGAAGGACCTCCCAACAACCGTATGCTAGATTCTGATGAAACAGGGAAACAGGGTACCCAACCTGCCCTCACTCAGGGCTACTCTGCAGGTAGAGGCAGAGGGTGTGAGTGAGCCCGGAAAGCGCAAGGCTCCGTGGCTTGTTATGGCAATAACCGTCATTTTCCTGACAAGTGGCAGACAGCCTCACCAAGCACTCCCAGCCCCTTTCTGCTGGATTAACTCCTAACGGACCTGGGGAAATGCAGGGAAAGAGGAGGCACGGCCACAGAAGAAGCTGCTAGGTCTCTCCAATGCTCCCCTCCCTCCAGAGCCAGAGCCCGAGCCCAGAAAAGGAAAGTGGTCCCAGGCCCATCCTCTCAGCCCAGAGCCCTGGCCCTGGGACAGGCCCACTCAGCATCAGAGGGCTTTCCTGGCCCTCAGGGGATCCTCTCCCTCCCAGTCTCCACTCGGCCAAGCAGCCTGCCTGCCTGATGCACGACGCACTCCCAGCCAGAGGGTGTGACACATCTGGCTTGGACAGCCTTGACTCTTGCCAGGGCCCTGCGATGGGAAAGGCTGTTGGTCCCTCCCTGCCCCATGGGGGTGGAGCTGGGTCAGGGTCGGGGTGGAGAGGATGATAACCCTAGTGGTCCTTTGGCGCAGGAGCTCCTTCCTCCTCTCCATGGAAGTTCCCCAGTCCTGCCCCCACTCGGCTCCCTGTGCCCAACACAAGGATCCATGGAGGATGTGGCAAGAGGCCAGAAATCTGCAAGCCAGTGAGCCTTGTGAAAGAGTCATTAAAACGCATTAAAACTCAGGCCTAGGATGGCCCTGGCAGGTCAGCTCTGCCCTCTCCCTGCCTCCTGGCCTTCCACTCCTCCATGTCTCATCTCAGGGTCTTGTCACCTTGGGCTGGGATGCAAGGACCTGGTTCCCATTGGCCATCATTTCCATGGAGAAGACCTGGACTCCCAATGGAGCCGTAAGCTGGCATCTGGGAGTCCCCTGCGCCCCTCAAATGCAAGCTACCCCCAATGCCACGTCACCTTTGAATACACACCCAAGTTCCTTACCCTACCAGCCCCTACACACAGTCCCCTAGCCACCTAATGTCCTGCCCATGTTCTTGGTCACTCGGGGTGGAAAACTCTGAATCATTCTCAACCCCTCCCTGCCCTCCACCCTCCAATCCAACCAGTTTCCAGACTGTGTGAATTTTGTTTCCTAAACACTCTCTCGGCCCTCCTGCGCTTTTTCATTCCACTGCCTTTGCCCTGCGCAGGCCATGTCATTCCTGCCTGGGGCTGCGGCAGAGCCTCCAGGACCCACCAACGCTGGGCCCCTCTTCCCCACACGGCCTCTACGCAACCTCTGGGGAGCACAGCTCTCTGAGGTTCCTGACACCACTGCTCACCCCCAAGGCTCCCATGCTACCCGCACATCCAGGAAAAGACCTGCACTCCCACAGCCAGCGGCGAGGGGGGGGGTCCCTTGGTGTACACCCAGCCCCCTGAAATCTCAACCCCCATGCCCTACTCCCTGGCCTGCACCCCTCTCCCAGCCTCTGCTCTGCTGTTCCTTCTTCCCCTTCTTCCCAGAAAGTGCTTGTGAATTTCTAGGTATCCAGCAAGGCCTCATTCAAACTTCACCCCCCTCCCTGCCCGCTTCCCAGTTCCACAGCTCTTCCCAGTTCCACCTTCTCACCACCACTGCTGTCCGAATCAATATCCGAACTGCTGTCTTCTTTTTTGTTTCTAAAAGTTAAGAGTTCCTGAAAAGATGAACTGGCATATGCTTTTCGATAGATTCACCACTTGTTAACATTCTACCACGCTGGCCTGCTCTTTCTCTATCTCTGTCCCCAGCCTAAGCTCAATCTCATCCTCACACTCGGGGAAATTCGACACCAGTGCCACACTATTCTCCAAAGCTCAGCCATGTTATAATTTCTCCTTTTGCCCCAATAGGGTCCATTAGAATTGGGCCTTTGTTTGGTTTTTATTTTGGACTTGGGACCCAATCAAGGTCCTGCATTACTTTGGTTGCTGGGTTTCTTTCACCTGCTTCAATCCAGATTCTCCTCCACCTTTTGATTTTTCTTTTATGACATCAATGTTTTTGTAGAGCCCAGGCTGTTTTGCGGAATGTCCCTCAGTTTGCAGTGATCCAGTCACTTCTTCATGCTCCGGCTCAGAGTCCCCAGGCATTCCTTCCTCTCCTCAGGAATGCCTTCTTGGCACCTCACCCCTGTTCCCCCCACACAGCTAGGTGACCCCGGGCCCGTTGCTTCAGCCCTGTCTGCCTCACTTTATCAATCTAGTAAACGGGCTAATAACCCACAGGTTGTTGTAAGGGTCAAAGGAGGCGATGCCTAAAAAGCAGTGCCTGACACACAGTCAGCGTGGCTGGTGTTTCATGTTGTCATTCTGTGTGTGCCCTGCACCAGCCCACGGGGCGGCCTGGTCAGCACGCACTTCTGCTCCATGTCCCCTGTGTCCCAGAACAGCGTTTCCCAAACAAGTCCGACAGAGTGAATCCAATGGCCCCTGGTGTAATTACACCCTGCTCCCACGGACCCGCCCTCAGGGGAGAGAACGCAGGACACCCGCTTCACTCGCTACAGACACCAGGTGCTGGCCTCACCTGACTGCAGAGAAGCCCTGGATCTCCAGGGGAGGGCAGAGGGCAGACAACAGCACTGACCAAGTGCCTCCCCGTGCGACAGAGGAGCACGTGGGGACTTGGGGAGCCCAGGATTCCATCTGGTGACTGCATTCCTCAGCTGGAGGAGCTCTCTCCATCAGCCTGCTTTCTCTCCCTCCACACCCCCACCCTTGGCTCCTTCATAAACCACGTCCCAACATTTCTGAGCAAGAAGTCCCAAGTCCCTTTTTGTGCCCAAAAGTGAAATCATCTCCTGGAGGGGGAGGGCTCAGAGAGGGGATAACATGAGCCTCATTAATGGGCTGGGCGCCACGGCGAGAGGCTGGCACTGGTCCCGCACTGGCTCCTCACGACGTCCTGCCATGAGGCTGGGGAACTTGCTCTGGGACACACGTGCGCGCACACACGCGCGCGCGCGCACACACACACAGGCAAGGCAGGTTGGAGCAAAGGTTCTAATCCAGGTCTGTCTGAGGCAGGGTCCCAAGTCCCTACCCACTGCACTGCCGCCACCTCTCACAGTATGTCAACAGCTGCCCATCAGTGGCCATATCGAGAAGACCTGGCAGTCAATGCGTCAGGGCCCCTCTGCCCAAAGGCCATCTACTGGCCGGCTCTGCCCGTCTTACCCATCCTCCGTTATTTTCACTTCCTGCACTTGGATCTCTGAGTTCTCACCTTTCACCTTTGGATCTATTTTAAAGTTCACCTACAAGAGGTCTCCCCTGATACATCTTCTCTCCCCCAATCCAGATTAGGTCCCCCTTCAAATGCCCCCTCAGGTTCCTTCTTGGTAACACCCATCTTATCCTAACCATCAGCCCAACGACTGTAAGCTTCTTGAAGAAAGCTGGCTCTCCATAAGCATTTGTGAGGTGGATGGATGGGTCCATAGGTGGGTGCTCAGATGGCTGAGTGACTGGATGGTTTCTTCCACACGGTTCTTTCCCAACACCACTCTGTCCCTGCATCGCTCCCCAGCAATCCCCTCAGCCCAGAGCTCCAATACTCTCCCTTTCCAGGGGCCCAGCAGCCATGTGGTCTTGGGCAAGGGTCCCTTTCACCATAGCTGGAAACTGGAACTAATTGTCCCTGCCTGTCACGGAAATGAAGTTGAACATAGGCAAGGCACAGAGAGGTTAAATAACTACACAGACACAGCTGCTAAGTGGCAGAGCCCGGATTTGGGCCCAGACAGGCTCACTTCCGAGTCTGAGCTTGGACCACTGCACACGCTGCCCGCATAAGACCAGCCTTTCCTGGGCCTCCACTCCACCCTCGCCACCCCATTCGCACTGGCTGGCAGGCCCTGCCCAGAAGCAGTGCCAGAATGGACGGCCCTGGATGGGGAGGCAGGAGACCAGGATCCTGGTTCTGCCTCTGATTTACTGTGTAGCCTTAAAAATGTGCATCCCATCCTAAGAGCTGTCATTTCTCAAGCTCTCGCTGTGTAAGACACTATTCTAAACATGTATGTGCATGAGCTCTCTTGAAACCTAATATCCCTATAGGCAGGCAGAAAAAGCAAGGCACAGAGATGTTAACCACTTGCCTAAGGTCACACAGCCACCGCATGGAGAGGCCAGGAGGAAACCCAGGAGGGCACCCCACTCTCAGCCAACGCACCATACCCCCTCTGCACACTGCTGGAAAACAGTGCGCTACTTCTTTCTGACTTCGTGCCCCCAGTGTCATTTTGAAAAACTTTGCAAAAGGAGGGTTTTATGTCAGACCCTGGTGAGTGACATGCAGCCTGGCTTAGCTCCCAAAACTACGGTCAGGAGGCCCCGGGTGGACACAGCCCTCACAGACTAATAAACTCCAGAGAGAATGAGGTCAGGGCCAAGGGGTCAGACAGGGGTCAACATGGCAGGAACTGCACCCCAGGAATCTTCTGACAAAAATGTGTGCTTAACCCTGGGAAGGACACCAACTCCAGGAAAGAGAGCACTTCATTGTCTACAGCTGGAAGTGGCCTCACAGAATAACATCCAAGTTTCTGTGAGGTCCAGAAAAGTCAAGTGACCAGCCCAAGGCCACGCGGCTTGCTCAGGGGAGGGGCCCGGCTGTTCTCAGCCCTGTGGCTCCTTCTGCCCCAGCCTAGTGAGCCCCTTCCTGGTTCCTGAGAACAGGGTAAGCCCTTCTGAAAGGAAGAGCCTGCAGCTCTAACTCCATCGGCATGACACCAAAAAGCCTTGATTAAAAGGCATGTAATTATTTTCTAAATAAACCATACTTGAATATGTAATAGCAAATGGGAGCAATTGCTGAGAAAATCAAGTTATGCATAATATATCCCTATGCTCCTCAGCTAATAATGTGCTTTTTATTCCTAGAGCTTGTTAAAACGATGCACTACAGATATATTACTTGGATGCAACGTTTGCAGCTGTCCCCATCCAGGGACACATGCACACACAGACACATGTGCAGGGACACATGCACACACAGATACACGTGCTCATACTGGGGCTCAAGACCTATCTCTTCCAGACCCTGCCTCAGTTTACCTCACTGAGGCCACAGACCCAGCTAGTTCTTGGCCCCAGAAGAGCTGGGCATAGTCCCTGGGCAGTCAGGAGCCTCAGAGGGGGCGCTCTGCCCCATATCACCCACCCCAGGGACACCCTATCCCCATTAGATCTGGGATACTGGGGAGCCCCTGAGCCCAACAGTAGGTTGCAGAGTAGAAAAGGGACCAACATTTACCGAGCACTTACTGTGTGCCTGGGTACCTGGTCTTTGGACACACGTTATCTCTGCCCCCACCCCATGTGAGGTGTGTATCATTCTCCCCACTGTGCAGATCAGAGAACTGAAGTTCAAGTGGACAAGTGGGTGACCCAAGGCTTCCCATCTGGTAAATGACGGAACTAGGATGAGCCTAGCTCGGCCTGGTGTCCAAGTCCACTCACTTCCCACCACCAGGTGCCTCTCAAGGCAGAAATAGCCCCTTGGCAAAGTCTCTGGGGCCTCCATACTCCCTTTCCATAATTGATGCCATCTATACACTCCCTGCCACAAACACATCCCCCCAAGGCCCACCCAGGAGGGAGGAAGGTGGCTGGCGTGACTGCCTTTGGGCAACTGGAAGAGAGGACAAGAACCCTGACCTGGCCAGCACTGTGCCCCAGATCTTTCCAGTCCTCATTGCCCCAAACTCTGGCTCACCCTGGCAATGGGTACGACCCCTCTGCCAGCCTACTCTCACCAGCCTCTTCCCATTCCCATAAGAAAAGTACCTGCTAGGCTGTCCCACAGAGCTGGGGGCAGGGGACAGGGGCCCAGTGGCACTAGGAGAGAGGGTAGGGAAAGGAGCGAGTGGAGGGGCTTAGAGAAGCCCAAAGTGTCAGCATCCACACCTGCCCTGGGCCCCCAGCACCCTCTCTCAGCTCTGGGGAAGGGCAGTCTGCGAGCAGGGTGCTCATGCATCCCTCACAGCAACTCGTCTCTGCTGTCCTCATTCCGCCCACGCAGAACTGAGGCTGCCCAGGGTGAGACACTTCTTCCTGGCCCCTCAGCTGAAGTGGCCCTTTCTCCGTCCACAGCAGCACATCACCCCAGAAGTCTAACTGCCGTCCTATGCACTGCAGGGCTCCCTCACTGCCCACCTCTCCCCGCAACACTGCCTGCAAGCCTTCCAGAGCCTGCCGGAAGGGCCTGGAGAGGTGAACTTGGTCAAGGATCCCTTTCACACATGTGAACTCCAGCCCAGCT
This sequence comes from Anoura caudifer, assembly GCA_004027475.1. Lineage (NCBI taxonomy): Eukaryota > Metazoa > Chordata > Mammalia > Chiroptera > Phyllostomidae > Anoura > Anoura caudifer. Next base: position 42,028 of record PVKU01001837.1, on the reverse strand, counting down.
AACCACTGATGCAGCCTCTGAGCAGAACACTTCAGCCACCTCCAAGCTACTATGCAGACCCATCCCCACACCTGAGCCCCACACTCCACCCAAGCCCCCTCCTTCCAGCTCTTCCTCACCTTCCCTTCTCTGCCCAAAGCACACCTGACTGCCCAAGTCTGATCCCCCACAGCTGTCAGCCTGAGTTTGCCTGGACCGAGGGAGGGCCCTCCTGAGGACTGGCGGGAACAGGGAATGGGGCAGGAAAGGCCACATCTGGATTCCAGGCCTGCAGCCTCCTCCCCCAGGCCAGCCATCACCTTCTCGGAGACCAACATTACCCTCAGCCAGGGACGACTTCCTCGCCCCCTGACCCCGTGCATGCCTTCGCCAAGACAGCCGCGGAGCCCCTCTAAGGAAGGGGTCTCCCGTCCCTGCCCCCACCCCTCCCGCAGCAGTCAACTCTCCCAGCCTCCTCTACCCCAAACTGGCCTCAAGACTTTTAACCCTCACCATGGGGCCCCCAGGCCCTGCCCGCCCCCTACTTGGGCACCCTCACCCAACTCACACTTTCCTGAATCTGGGTCTTTCTCCCTGAATCTTTCTCCTTTCAGTGAGAAGGGAGAAAGAAGGGCAATGGCTTCCTCCAGCGTGGGGGGCTGGAGGGTATGGAGAAGGGGTGGCAGCAGGTAGAAGCTGAAATTGGGTCTAGAAGGGATCAAAGTGGGGGAGTCGGGGTAGAACTCTCCCCCAGCATGGCTGTTTTTCATGTTCTAGGTCAATATCTCCCTGGTCCCCAGCCCCTACCACTGCTCCCTCCTCAAACTCTTGGGCTGAGCAAGTAAAGGAGCGAAGAATTTTCACCCCAGTGTGCGGCTGGGGGTAGAGGCAGAAGAAGCTCCAAAAAGAAACAAACTTCCTAGTGGCTCCCTTCTACTTAGAGCTCCTGGACTCAGCTGGGGGTGAGAGCAGTGGGGTAGGGGCTGGGGGGGGTGCTGACCGCAGAACCGGGGCCTCCCCCACAGGCTCTCAGCCTAAGCATAATGGGGTAAGGGGGTGTGCAACATCCTAGCTGAAGCAGCCAGACCTACCCAGAGCATGCAGGACAGACAGATCCACGTCATCTTCAGTGGGTCCTGAGCTCAGGCCACATCCAGGGCCTGCAAACGACCCTCTTGAGCTCTCAGACCCTCGAGCAGGCAGAAGAAAGCTCTGAGTCCCAAGCTGCTGCTCCGGCGTAGCCAGCATCTGTGGGCCTCTGGCCCTGCCTGCCTCCAGCTCACCCTCCCTCCTTCTCCTCCTCTCCCCCACTCCACCCCCTTGTCCCAGCCTCCCGTCTCCTCCCTCCTCCCAGGCTCCACTGGTGGCGGTGGAGGCCAGAAGCCCTGCTTTGCAGGGGGTGTGAAGAAGATAGGGCAAAGAGACAACTATTAGAGACAGGCCCCCTGTCACCAAGCCACCCCCAACCCTGTACCCCCCTCTTCCGGACACACAACCCCCTGTGAGCCACCAAAGCCTCTCCTGCCTTCTGATCGGTGCTGGCAGACCTGCAGTCCGCTGTACTCCCTGCAGACCCCTCCACCCCAAACCACTGATGAATGGACAGACAGACTCAGGACAGCACAGGCTGCATACCCTGGGGCTCCTTGGCACTGTCCCATCTCCAAGTACACATGCAGGCCCTCCTGCCTTTGGAACACACACTCATTTGCACACACTCAGCTACAGGCCTTAACACAAGAGAAATCAGGCCTGAGACTGCAGGAAAATGGCCCAGCCCCCAGGCTGTGCATTTCGTTCCAATTTTTTTCCTACTTCTTTTTTTCCTTCTTTCTTCCTTTTCACCAAACATCTGTCCCAGCCCTTCCTGCCCTTCCTAAAGGGAGCCCCGCTCCAGGCTCCCGCGAGAGTCTGTTTTTCTTGACTGTACCCTGGGCCAACATTTGGTTTGCATTTCCCCACTTCCTCCTCCACCTCCCCTCTCCCCCTCCCAGGGCCCAGTTTTCACCTCCCACCATTCCACCGCCCACTTCTCCCCACTGTGTCCCCCTGCCTTGCCTGCCAGTCCTCCCTCCCAACTCTCCCCTCCCTTAGCCCAGGGGCAACAGTTGGGGTCTAGAGGGTGGGAAGAAAAGGGGTGCAGGATCCAAATGTATTCCCAGAGAGCACTGCAGAGAAATCCAGCAAGATCTGCCCAGGCCCTCATTGTCTCGATGCCCATACACACATCTCAAAAAAACTTTCCTCTTGGAGTTCTGGCCAGGCTGGACCAAGGGAGGGCGGGGTGGGGCTGGTGAATCACCAGCTCTGTTTTTTGGAGCTTTCCAGGGGAGGGCAAGAGGGCTCAGCCCCACCCCCTGCTGTAGACACACGCGCACACGCGCGCACACACACACATACACACCAGGACGCTCAGTCCAACTCACGTAAACACACAAAAGGCCGTAGACTGGGCCCCACCCAGAGTAGGCACTCTGAGACCATTTTCTTGGATCAAGTAACTTGGCAAGAAAGTCCTCTTGTTTGAGTCCCTAGCAGACACAGGAGTGTGCTGTATGTGCCCCGGGCCACATGAACACGGTCACACACACCCTGCCTCTCTCTCTCCCCCACTTATCCAGGAGCATGCCCTTGTCTCTCTCTGTCAGCACCACACACGGTGCAACCCCAGGGCTCCATCCCTATGACCGGCCTCTCCCCTCAGGTGGACCTGCCCAGCCAGGTGCGCTGGCTCCCGGCCCACAGTCCAGCCAAGAGCTCTACCTGGGAAACCCCAGAATCAGAGGGAAACATTCACACTTCATCTGGGGAAAGGCTGTGACCTGCGGTCACTCAGTTTGTGCACTGCTCAAGGGACTGGCACACTGTTGCTTAGTGACGCTGAGATGTTGGGAGGACACTGAAGCAAGTGTCTCTCACTCCAGTCCGTCCTGGCCCAGGTACCTGAGTTAAGTAAGAGTCTTTGTTCTGATGAAGGAGACAGGGTGAGGAATCGGGGTCCCTTCTCAAATCTCTCCAGGTCTTTCTGCAGAGCTGCGGGGCTGCCAAAACTCTGCCCTGCTTCCTTGGACACGCCGCCCACCCCCACCCCCACCCCCACCCCCGGGGCCTGCTGGGCTCAGATGACAGTTTACCAACACTGAAATGGACCAGTGCTCCTCATGAAGCTGGCCCTGCAGCCCCCATGGAGAGACACCCCCATAAACCCTCCCTCTCCCCACTGGCTGGAGCACAGGGCAGGCAAAGAGGGCTGGTTTTCAGATGGCCTCTCTGAGAGCCCCTGAGCCCACCCCCAGAGCTACCATCACCAGCCCTGCCAGCCTCCTCCCTGCATCCATCTCGGGAGTTCTGAGAAATCACCTTGCAGCTTCCCAGAAAAGCTGGAAAACAAGGACAGCAAAGACCAACATTCTTGTTTGGGTCACATGACACCAACTTTTCTGGCCTCCCACACAGCCCAAAGGGGCCCTGCGACCCCCGGCCAGCTCCCTCCCCAGTCCTCTCAACTGGAAGTGAAAATGACAGTGGAAGACTGTGGTGCTAGGGGTCCTCTTGGAGGAATCCAGACCCAAAAATGCCTCCATCCCTCTTTTCTAAGACTGTGGAGGTCTCTCCTGTATCTTAACCAATCATTGTCGGAAGTTCCTCCTGCTACCTCACCACCATCTTCCCTGCTGAATGTTCAACTCTGCCACCTGAGGTGTCTCTAACTGCATATAATGACCTTGTTTCAGGCTCGTTATCCATTATTCATCCTTCACAGCCTGGGGTCCCCTCCCCCACCCACACAAGGCAAGAGTTTCTTAGGCAAGGATATATCCTGTGTTCTGCACCCCCAGAGCCTGCTATACAGCAGGCTGGCATGGTTGAAAAAAGAATGGTCCAACCTGTCAATCAATGGGTCCTAACGTGCTTTCCTCTTCTTACCATCTACTATCGCCCCAAATCTTCCTTCTCTTCCCCTCTGGCCCCCTTGAAAGGACCTTGGGCACACCTACCTAGCCTGCACACCCTTGCACATGCCTGTAATACCCACTCCTTTTCAGTACCATCTCTCCCCCACCTCTCCACCCCTACCCCTCAACCCCAGGGCTCTCTCAGGCTGCAGACCCTCCAGAGACCAGAAATATTGTCCATCCTGGGGCACACACTGCTGTCTGGACCAGGGCTTCACACACACCAGACACCAGGCACATGCTGGTGGGCTGCCTGGGTTTTTTGGGCTGAAATCTCAAAAGCCTCAGAACCCACGGCTACTCTGTGCCACACCACCCACTGCCCTGGCCATGGCTGCAGCAGGTTCGTGTCTAAGTCCACTCTCCCCTCGGCATACGGAGCACCTCCCACTCACCTCCCACCGCCCTCCAGCCCCTGGCTCAGCAGCCAGCTGAAGAAACAGTCAGGACTGCAGATTCTGGGGCTGGCCCCGGGCCGAGAGGCCAGCTGAGATGAGGCAGAGGGAAGGGTGAATGAGGGCAGGAAGGAAGGGGACGGCCTTATGAGCCTTAGCTTGGCACTGCTCTCTCGTGGCCTGTTTCCTCACCTGCAAAATGACCAAGGTGCTGGTCCCGAAGGTCCCTTCCAGCTCCACCTTCTGTGATGCCACAAATTTCCAAGGCCAAGGGCCAGCTCCCACCCACTCATCCTTCCTTATTGTTTGACACTGGTCCATCAAAAGTTCTTCCTGTTGTCTAGACCATCTCTTACTGTGGCTTTAAGCCTTTCGTTCGCCACCACTAGTCACAGGACCAGGCTCAGATAGCAGTCATGGTCAGGGTGACTAGTAGGTTCACAGTCAGAGCCTTCAGGGGGCCAAAAGAAGTTAAAAGAGAAGACCAGGCAAGGGGTCTTTCGGGACTTGCAGAGGGGAGGCCCAGTTGAAGGGCTGTCCCTCCTTGGGGACAGCCACTGTGCCATCAGCTACAGGAGCCCACACCTTCAGCTCTTCTAAGAGAAGCCTCATATTACGTTATATAAAATATTTTCTATAAAATAAGAAAAATGCAAATTGTAAAGTGTTGGCTTTTTCTTAAACCATTTTACCTGCCACATTAAACACATCTGCCAGGAGGGTTTTGCCTTGGGGGCGCCACTCGCCTCAGCCAGCCCCCTTGTCTCCCCGATGGCCATGGTGGAGTGGAGAGAGGGCTGGGACTTGCCTGAGGTCACAGAGCTGGTCAAGAAGAGTTCCAGGAAGGGGTCAGCGGCCCAGGCCCAGGTCCAGCTTGAGGCAGAGGATAAGGGTAGGAGGGGACAGAAGTTCAGCAAGGACAGTGCTACCACATGGGTCAGGAGGAGACCCACTGGCTGCTCCCTAGCGACTCCAGATTTTTGTCCTAAGCACCTGCTGTGCGGTCACTGTAAGACACAGTCATGCCTCAGTTTTCTCCTTCCAGTCCTGTAGCCCCACGGCCTTCCGCACTGGGCTGCACACACCAAAGCCTTCCTTCCAGCAGTCCCAGGGGCCTGCCATCAAATAAGGGGGTGCAGAGCTGGCGCTGAGATTCCTCTCCAACGTCCAACTGCAGACACCAAAAGCATGGGACCCAGGAATCTGACACTGAAGCACTCGACAGCTACACTTTTACCCCCTCAGACTCTGCTACTCTGTCCCCTGCCCCAGGGAAAAAGCTAGCCAGGCACTTAATGTGTTATTGCATGTAAGCCTCCCACCAGCTCCCATTTCACAGATGCAGAAACTGAGGCACAGAGAGGTACAGCAACTTGCTCAGAGTCACACAGCTAATACATGTGAGAATGGAGTCCAGAGCATTTGATTCCCCATCTTGCAGGAACCAAGAATTTTCCTGCTGCTCCTGTAGCAGGGCCTGGGAGTTACGGTCCCGTATTGTGGCAATGTGTTAGCTATCCTCCCGACTCTTTATCCAAGGGCTGGCTGTGGCCTCAGGAAGGCGTCAGCTGCTCAGGCCCAGGTCCGGCTTGGGTCAGGGGGTGGGGGTGGGGGAAAAACTCAGAGGGACACAATAGACAGTGCTGCCTATGGGTCAGGATAAGACCGACTGACTCCCCAGTAACTCTAGAAAAGCCAACAAGAGAAAACCATAGTCCAGGCAAGATCTGGGGCCCGGGACCTGAGTGAGGACAGGGTCTGGCCCCTGCTGCCCAGAGGGCCTCCTTTAAGGTAAGCCAGGTTGCTCCACCCCCTCCCCATGCTCCACCCCCATGCACACTCAGCCTTCAAGTTCTGGGATGCTCAGAGCCCTAGCAGAGCCTCCATGTACCACTGCACAAAAAAAGTACAGCCAGGAGGTGAGTGGAGGCTGAAGTCCCATGCATGCTCCACTCACCAGGCCTGGCACAGGAAGCAAGGGCCCAAAGCAAGGGGCACTCACCCTGAAGCCCACCAGGGCACCCTATGGGTAGGAGAGGTCCTGCCCCTTGCCCCCATGCCCATCACCGGTATGAGACTGAGGTTATTGTCCCTCAGTCTGGATGTTCCCTGAGAAGTAAGGCGAGATTTCAACCAGGCCCTGTCTGAGCCTCAGTTTCCCCTGTTGACACAGGAAGGAATATCACTCACATCCCATTCCCCTACCTCCGCCCACCAGCACCCTGGGTGAAAGCAGTGCCTGGGCCCAATCCCAACAATTTTTTATAAAATCCTCACCAGAGCTCAGACTCTGTGATCTTGATCTCTTCCCCAGCTCTAATTTCCTGCCTGATTCAGGCCCCTCAAGGGCAGGAGGGAGGCAGCTGCAGCTTCTCATCCGGTACCTCACCCCCAACCCCCAGCTCAAATCCTGGCCCAGGAGAAGGTTAGGTCATCCTCTACCCCTGCAAAAGAGGAGGGGGAATTGCTCAGCGGCATGGGGTACCACTGACCTGGTCCTGGCTGGCCATGTCCCACTGCCGGCTGCCGTTTCTCAAACCTGAAAATCCAGACCCCGCAGCATCTGAACTCGGAGCCCACTGGAGTATGGATGGGGCTGCCTCCCTGTGGTCCACAGCTGCAGCGCCTGCCTCCCAGCCAATCCTGGGGGACAATGCATTTGGCTAGAAGATTTCAAAGCATACCTTGGGTGACTGGGGCGGAAGCCTGCTGGCACCTTTCCCCACTGCGGAGTGGCAAAGAGGGAAACTGAGGCCCAGAGGCAGCACCTGGGAGAAGGAGCTGAACATACAAGCTTCTTACGGAGTAAAAGGATCTTTCCCATCCATATGATGGGAAGAATGGATACTGGGAGAAATCCCTCCCTCCCCGGAATCACAGATCTGGCCTTCCTGAGGTCTACAGGGAGGGTGATCCCCATAGAACAGGCACAATAATAATAAAGATAATACCCTTGATTTGTATTGAACACCTGCTATGGAGTAGGCACTTTGGTAAGCACTTTAAATGCATTTAGTCCTCACAACAACCCAGTGAGGTTGGTATTTTTTTTAATCCTTATTCTACACCAGAGAAAACCAAGGTACAGGCAGACTAAGCAACTTGTGCAAGATGCACGGCTAGTGAACGGTGGAGGCAGAACCTGGTGCCAGGCAGACTTGCTCTACAGCTGGCGCTCTTAACCTGGGGGATGTACTGAGCCCCCGCTCCCATGAAACAAGGGCCCCTCTGGTTGCCCAGAGAGGAAAGGGGATCAGAAAGCCAGGCCCCCATTACAGGATGCCCAGTCCCACATGGGAGGCCTCCAGGAGCTCGAGGTCATGCTCTTGGGGGTTCCCTCTGCCCCTCAGGGGACAATTTAAGGTTTTATGGAGTTTTTCCAGTCCCTTATTCTTTGGGCCAGCTATGCCCCCACCTTCGACCCCTCCCCCCACCCCACACACATACACACTGAAGGCACTGTCGAAGATCTTCTTCCATAGGATCCCAGGGAGGATGGTGCTCAACCAGAGCACCCCACCGCACAGCACTGCCCATCCCACCAGACGCCTCCTCCCCCACTAACCCAGCTACTGCCCCACCCTGGTGCTCCCCACCCCCATCTTCTGTCCAGTTTCCTGGTCCCTCCGCCCACTTGAGCAGATAGGAAGTCCCTCCTAGCATCCACCAGCCTGTCCTGCCCCACTTCCATCTCACTATTACTGCCCAACCTTAATGCTGGGTTCTCTGCGGAGGAAAAAGAGCCATTTCCAGGAACTCACTCTCTCATCTCACAGAAACAGGAGGGATGCTTAACACCCACCCCACCCCCCCGCAAACCGTTCCCCTGAACCCACACCTCCACGGCCTTCCCACAGACTCTGGTGCTATTCTTCAAACTGACCCAAACCTCAGGATGGGCTCTGGGAAAGGGCGGCCACTCCCCCTTATGGATCTGAGCAGCGTGGGTGGGAACTCCCCAGGAGTCTCCAAACTCTGCTGACAGCCAAGCTGACATGGGTCAAGATGGTGCATCTGTAAGACTGAGGGAGGGCAGTGCGGGTGGCAGGGGTGGGTGGAGCGGATGCTAGGTGGGGCAGACAGGGCTTACCTGGCTGCGGAGGCAGAAGCACAGGGGCAAGAGGCAGGAGAAGAGGTACTTGCCCCATCGGATCACACACGAGAAGCACCAGCTCAGCCGAGTCATGTTGACCCCGAGGGTGGGTGCCTGGGGCAGGAGGTTCAGGGGCAGGAGAGTGAGGAGGGGCACGAAGAAGCAGCTGCTCCAAGAGAAGAGCTGGGGCAGGAGGTGAGTAGGTAGAGGACAGCGCTGCCCGGGGTGTCTCGGATCATCAACCCCACAGGAGCAGCCTGCGTGTCCTGCCCCCTCTAGCGGGAGGAGGAACACCGCGGGGGCCCAGCATCGTGGTCCTGAAGTGCCTCCATCTCCCCGGAAGCCCCTGTGGGAGGCGCCTCCACCCTCAGGGACTTCCTCCGCTGCTCCCTCTCTCCTTGCCTCAGCGTGATAGCCTCCCTCCTGCCTGCTGCCCGGGCAGGTTGGGGGCAGCAGGCACAGGCACCCCGGTAACTTCGGAGGCTCAGGGGCTCGTGGAGGGAGCCTCCCAGGAGAAGCCGTTCAGATCAGGGCAGAAGCCCCGCGCGAGGCATCAACCTGAGCAGACCGCGCAGCAGCAGCAGCAGCAGCAGCAGCGGCAGAAGCTGCGGAGCGGTGGGAGCCTGGGCAGCCGTGGTAGCAGCATTGTGCTCCAAGCTGCAGTGAGTGTGCATGTGTGAGTGTGTGGACTCCCTCCAGACCTCACTCCAATTCCCATATTGCTCCCCAGAGCATAATGTGATTAACCTAAATGGAAGCCACTAGCTTCCACGACTAAAACAAAATCATCCATGGACCCAGGGGTGCACGTGGGGATACTGAACACAACCTGGGCCAGCTGTCCTAACTCACTGCCAACCTCTGACCCTGGTCATACCCCAGCTCCTCCATCTGGATCTCTCCAGCCCATGCCAGGAGTGAGGGAGTTCTGGGCATCCCAGACACCCCCATAGGTTGGAAGGGACCCTGCCTCACCAGCTGAACCAGCTCAAATGATTGAGGGCTGGACAGGTCACCTCCAGCTACAGCTAGTCGCCCACTGAGGTTCACGGCACCTCGCTGCCCACGTTCACTTCCTGTCCTGCCCCAGGTCTGCCACTGGAGGTGGGAACCTCCTCTGCCTCTGCTGCACTCAGATGATGTGAAGAGAGGATGGGGCTCCCAGGAATATTGTTTGGGGTCGCCATGTTGTGACCCTGGAACTAAGGAGAGGGAAGAACAGAGAGGTGGGGAGGAGGAGCTGGACTCTGGCATGAGGGGTAGAGAAAGAGAGACACAGACAGAGACAAAGACAGGGAGAGATAAGCAGGAGACCCACAGACATACCACGGAGAGATGGAGAGGCAGCCATGAGCTTTGTCCCTGGTTCTGTTGATGCAGAGGAGCTGGGAGGGCAGCCAGCCAGCCAAGCCCAGAGAGGGAAGGGGTGGGGGAGCTGCCAGGGCCTCCTCTGCAGCAACAGGCCTCTGGAGCACCAGCCAGGGGCACCTCCCCCACACCCCCCACAAGGCCCGCCAGCTGCACTCCGGGGCCTGGGCTTCCCTGGGTACCATCTCAGGGCCATTCTTCCTGGCAATGCGGTCTCCCTGACCCCTTCGCCTGGGGAGGATGGAGACACACAGACGTATCACCAGAGAGAGCTCTAACCAAAGCCTCCTTCCCAACACAGAGCCTGAGGAGCTGAGAGTTTCTCAGCTGACTGACCCCTGGCGCAAGCCCTCCTCTACCCTAGCCCCACTCCAGCTCCCCACCATAAGACAGTGCAGTGGGGAACAGCACTTTGGGGGAGATTGGGCAGAAACACAGTGAAGGGAAAGGAAGAGGTCCCTGCTAGCACATAGCTGGAGAAAGGGGAATGACAGGCATTGGGGTCCTCAGTCCCAAACAGTCCCTAAATAAGAATGGAGATCAATTGATCTCTCTCTCTCTCACCATGAAGGCTCTGAATGAAAGGGTGGGGAGGGAGGATGCATCAGGTAAGTAAGTGGAGTAGAGTTTAGAAGCCAGACCCTCATTGCTTAAATTGTGGTTTGTGGATTGCTAAAGTGAACCCATCCCCAGCAGGCCCTGCCTTTGCTCACACCCATGATCTCCAGCAAAGTGCCTGCCTGGCACTGCTGATGTCTGTTCCAGGCCCGAAGAGGGGGTCTTGCCATTTCCACAGCCCCCGCATCCTGGCACCAGAGGAAATGGATTAAGATGTGAAACTGAGATGGGACTTAATCCATAGCACATGGAATGGTTTAATGGAAAGGAACCACTTGTTGATTTTTTTTTTAATAGGAGGAAGTTCTTCAGATAGGATCAGTTGCAGTGTGGCCCCGCCAGGACTCAGAGGGCAGGATGAGATGACTTTCTTAAGAGGGTTGTTAAAGTGCTATCAGCACATAGGGCATGAAAGGTCCTCACCAAACATAGAAGGAAGGAAAAGAGAGAAAGTGGGAAGAAAGAGAAGGAAAGGGTGGCTAGACCCAGCCCTTCCCAACAAGCAGACCCTGATAAAAAGGACTCAGAGGGACGGAGAGCCCTTCATTTCCTCCTGCCCAGCAGGAGTCCTGAAGCCAGTGACCCTCCAGAGAGGAAGCAGAGAATCAGCATCTGATGGGGATATGAAGTCTGCGGCTGCCTGGAACTCCCCCCAGCTCTCCCCTCCCAGCCTCTGGCACCAGCCACTCCCCACATAGCTTCCTGCCAGGTGTCTCAACCCCTGAAGGTCTGTGTAATCCTGCCCCCTGTGTGCACAGCCTTGACAGGACACAGAGGTGTGTCCTTGGGAGGTTGGTGCCTGGGGATAATCACAAGTCCTCTGCTCTGTTTTCATCTCTAGAGGGAAGAGGTCAGAATCCTGAGGATCCCCAGAACCTGCTGGAAGGTTTCAGCAAGGAGCCCTTTGCTTCTGCTCTCACCCAAACTTGTACGTTTTGTCGGGGTAGGGAGGAGTCCAGTCCCAAAAGGTTGCCTCTTGATCTCAATCCCTTTCTCCCTCAGGGACTCAGAGGACCTGAAACTGCATCTGGCTCCTGGTAGACATTCAGGAAGTCTCCCCTCCCTCCCGTCTCTCTTTGTAGGCCCTCAAGCACCAGGGACAGAGATACAAGGCTCTGTAGACTGGACCAGATGCGGATGCTCAGACACAGGGGACCATGTATTAGAGGCCACAATGTGGAGTGAGTGAGGGACCAGGATGGGCCTGGCAGGGTCCATCAAATGGGCCTTATATCAGACCCCAACCTCTCTCCAGCCCCCATGTGGGTGCCCAGTAGTAGCCCCCAGTTCCTCACCTCTCCTTCCCAGTAGGTTTTTAAAAAGATGACCACCATCCTTGGAGGGTTAGAGATCCTCTTGGGACTCCCTGTCTCTCTGCCTTGTCCAGGCCCCCTCAGACCTCAGGACTGTCTCCTAGCTCTGCCATCCCCTGGAACCCAGGTCTTCCTTCCTCTGCTTCTTCCCCTCAGCTAGGCTCCAGTCTGGAAGCAGGCTGTGTTGCGTGCGGGCCTGGCTAGGGCTTGAAGGAGGAAGAATTTGTTTTCCACAACCCACTTCTGTTTACGTAGCCGGAGACCCAGATGCTAAGTGCAGGCCAGGAGGGAGATTCCAGAGTCTAGAGCCAGGTGGGAGGGAGGCCACGTTCATAGAGAGGGGACCACTCTGTGCCTTTCTCCCCAAGTTTTCCCTGAGTCAGGGCCTTTCTCCCCAAGTTTTCCCAGGAGAAACAGGAGGAGAAGAGGAAACTTCCCAGAGGCAGCCAATGAAGGTGTCAGGGACACAAGAGAGAAGGTCATAGCCACCAGCCCCTGGGGACAGGCCACGGGAGGAGGGCCCACCTGGCTCAGGGTAGGCACAGAGACTGCTCTGTCCTGGGCCCTCTGGGCCACCATGCCCCTGGCTGGTTCTGTCTGCAGGGGGACAAAGGCGGCTCCTGTTAGGGGAGAATGGCTTGGGCATCTGATCGGAGGCTCTGGTCCCGCTTTCACACCCAGAGAGAGATGCACAGAGGCCACTCCCCGGGGACCTCCAAGCCTTTCCCCTCCATCTGATGGGGCCAGCTCCAGCAGGCCTGCCGGCTCTGCAGGCGCTTTCTCACAACCAGAGTTAGAGTTTCACCACCTCCCAGCCACAGCCCCCCGTGGCCCCCAGGGTGCTCTCACTTGGGCCTCACTTCCCAGATTGGATTCCCCAAGACCCTAGCACCTCCGTCAGGGATGAAATTCATCAGTCTCACTCAGAGTCAAACTGCCCGACCATATACAAAGGCCCTGCCAGTGTATAACTAGACCTCATGCACAGCCCCCCAGTTTTCTCTCCAGGCAGCAGAACAGGGGTCCCTGCAGAGCTGGGCTCCCATCTTCTACAGGTTTCAGTGTCCCCTCCGAGGTTCCCACCCCCTCTGACTACCCCATTAAAGTCCTCCATGTCCCCTAGCCCCCAGATTCTGTGTGACACCAGCATGCACATCTCTTTATAGCACTTCACAATCTCTCATTGGTAGATTTGCTCACTTCTTCACTGTCTCACCCCCTTCACCACCAGAATGGCAGCTCCCAAAGGACCTTGTGAGTCATTCATGGTCACACCCCCATCACCCAGAAAGCTGTCTTACCCACGGTTGAGTAACTGTGAGTTACTTGGTAGATTGGCTGGTTGATTGCATGAATAAAGGAAGGAAAGAAGGGAGGGAGGGAGGGAGGGAGGAAGGGAAGGAGGGAGGGCGGAAAAGGAAAGAAAAGGGGGGAGGCCATTCCTGCTTCCAAGCCCTGTGGATCTCTCCACAGCCCTGGATTAGGGGCCAGTGGTAAGTATCATTTTCAGGTCCTTGGTGAAGTCTTTCTGCATCTCTACTCCACCCACCCCTGATGAGGGGCCCCATCTCCCTATTCTAAAATAGCTCGCCAATGTCCAATACTGATCCTAGTTAAACTTGAAAGAGACCCAATGCCTTCCCCCGCTCCCCACCCCAACACATGTGATTTACACAAGGATACTGAGGCCAAGAGAAGTACAGTGACTTGCCAGGGGTCACACAGCTAGAAAGTAGCAGTGCCAGTACTGGATCGAAGTCCTCCCCACCACCCACCCCTTGTTCGTTGCTTTTCCCACGCACAACCTTGCAGAGGGAGAGGGAAGGGAGGGAGAGAAGAGGAGGCAGGCAGCAGAAGGACAGGAAATGTGTCTCCTCTTCTAGGTATCCCAAGAAGGTGAGTCCATAAGTTCTCTTTCTCTCCTTCACCACCACTAACCCAGGTCTCTGACCCCTGACAGGCAGGAAGTTCCTCTTGATACCTAACCTCTATCCCTCCTCTCAAATTCCAGGCCATTTCTTATTAGCCTGCATTGCCTGGGGAGGAGACCTTGGTCACTCTCTTCTGCACAATAAATGCCTTCAGACACTGGCAGCTCGTTATTCAAGCCCTCATCCCATCCCCACCCCCACCCCTCTCTATTCTGCAAGCTGAAAATCCTGGGTCCTCTGGGCCCCTTTCCAAATGACTTCCATCACCACCCAGCAGCTGACGTGACAAACAGTGGGTGGGGGAGGGGTGGGGACAGACCTGGAATGATGGTGGGTATTGATCCATTGGAGAGCCTGAGGCCTGAGCTCCCTCCCGGGGCAAGCGGAGCATCTGGGGCTGGAGAAGTAAGAACAAGGGCCCTGAGGTCATCCTGGTCGTCCCTCTACCCCTGAGGTGATGGATGCAGGACCCAGAGTGGAGACTGCAGACCTAGGAGCTAGGCTGCTAGCTCTGAGCCCAGGCTCCCGCAATGAGATTAAAGCAGGAACTGTCTAATTGATTCTGATGGAACTGGGAGAGGGAGTGAGATGAATGGAAAGTACAGGAGAGGGAGGAAGGAGGAGGAGGGGCGGGGGACAGGGCCCAGTCTGGGAAGCCCAATTGCATCAGAACTAGCTAATACAATTACAGTCCCCCTGCCCTCGCCCATTCTCACACAGCCCCCTCCCCTCCCTGGGAAGCCAGCCCATTGACTGGTCTGCCCCTGAGCTGGACAGAGGGGACAGCTGGGTATGGAGGCTCAGAAGGAGAGGAGCTGGGTTAATACCCCCAGTTCTAGGAACTAAGATGACACAGAAAGGCAAAGATAGTGACAGTGACTGGTAGACAGCTAGAGATACCAGAAGACAGAGGCAAATGGAGGCAGATACAGACAAATAAGCAGACCCCAACCCCCCCATTATCTACCAGAAAACTTCCCTCCATCACACTCACTGGCACACCTCACCAGCCAAGTCATCTAAGGGGCCCTTTCCTGGGCCTACTCCTGCTGTTGTCTCTCCAGGGTAAGGAAATGGGGGACAGTTCAAGGAAAGGGGCCCAAGGACTCTCCAGCTCCCCACTCAGCTCAGAACCCCCCAAAGACTGGGGAGGAGAAAGAAAGTGGGTATGAGGGGAGAGAAGGAGGGAGCAAAACAGAAGGGCAGTGGGGGGGGCGGACTAGGAGATGGAGCAAGTGGAGGGCTCTGACCAACTCCCAGAGAAAGGCAGTGAAGGGCCAGCATTGAACAGGGCAGAGGAAAAGAGTAAGTGACAGCGAAAGCACAGGGTGCCACCAGCCAGCCAGGGAAACTGAGGCATGACACAAAGTGACATGGCAGCATCCTCAGGCTTCCGAAGCAGGCAGAAGCCTGGGGTTCCCAGAGACTCCCTCCAGGGCCCAAGTGCAGCCCCTGTGGTCAGGAGGCAGATCTAGGCCCAGGCTCTCCAGGAACTTGATTCCTGACCAGAAGGCCACAGCTGGTCCAGGCCCAGGCCCAGAATGAGCTCCTGGGGACCTCAAGATCCTCAAACATGAGTCCCTCACCACTCCCCAGAAGCCAGGAGAGCTGGCACCTGTCCTGGTCAGTCCCTACAGCAGACAGGGTGATATTCCCACAGCCCCTCTAATCCAGGCTAGAGCCTCTCCCCTGCAGCCCTCCACTCATGCCCCTGCCCTGAATGGTACAATGTGGCTTCTTGTTCCCCCTCTCCAAAGGGTCCCAGACTCCCTCTGTGATCCACCTGGCTTCTGGCACTTTCTATTCTCATTCTATCCGATAGAGTCCAGGAGAGAAGGAGGTTCCTGATGCAGCCTCCCTTGGGCAGCCCAGCCCCATCACGAAGCCATGAGGGGTGAGGAGCAGGACCCAAGGGCAAGAGGCAACACCTCGGACTCGGCTTGGGGCCCATCCCTCTGGGAGCTCCAGCATCTTCTGGGAAATGGGCACTGTACTTGCCTTTCTCCCCTCCCGGTGCAGTTGAGAGCGTGCCAGGAGAAAATGTATGAAATGTCACCTCCGCTGTGCCCACTCTCACCTCCCACAGAGAAGAAGCCAGGTACAAAGCCATCAGAGACCAGAGTCTGAATCCTGGCCCTGACACTCACCAACCATGTGACCTTGAAGAAATTATTTTCCTATTCTGAGTCTGTTTCCTCTGTAAAATGGAGACAAGGATCCTAACCTCATGGGGTAGTCGTACAGATTAAATTAAATGTGAAAACGCCTGGCACCAGACCTGACTCATCAGGCACCCTCGGGAGCTACTGGGCAAGTATCTCTGAACGTGGGGCCAGGAAGGGCACCCTGGGGTGACTTTAAAAGCAAGCTCACCTGTCCCCCAACCCTTTCTGGGTCCGTTGGCTGCACACTGCCCACCCCACCCCCACCAGCCAGACGCTGCCCGCCAGAACCCTCGGCAAGAGCACCCTGTCTGGAACACACAGTTCACCCTGCCACCCGGGGAACGGACACCCGAGGAAGAGGAGCCAGGAGTCCAGCTGAATGAAGCCAAAACAGCATTGTTAGGAGATGCTGGAAGCAGGCCAGAGGAGAGGTAGGGCGGGGGCACAGAAGCCCAGAAGAGGCTGGAACACAAGAAGAGAGAAGAACTGAGAGATGTCTCTCCAGCAGAGAAGACAGAAAAGAAAGCATATCAGTGAGTTACTAAGCTCCCACCCCACACTAAAGACAAACATGAGGAAATGAGTCAGGACTGAAACAGGGAATGCTCAGGTTAGACAACAGGCAGAACTTCCAGTGAGGCGTCACACTGCCAGAGAAGTCCCTGTTTTCACCCTACTATTCTGCACTCTCAAATGAGGTCTCAGTCTTCCCCTTTCCATGACTTAATATAAAACCTCAGCATTATAAGTTCCTGCTCACCCTAGCAGGAAAATAGGCTGGCCCAGCTCCCCTGGCCCCCAAATACTCAGCCTCCCTCAGCTCAGCAACTTCTGTATGGATTCCCTTACGGAAACAAAACATATTCTCACCATCCGTGGTCATCTTAGATTCCTGGGGTAGAGGACCACTTTCCATCTGGACATCTACTCCTCACCCTCCGAAATCCCTTCCCCTTCCCCTTCCCCTTCCTCTTCCTCAACCAGACCCGATTCTGTCCAGCACCAGACTGCCCCCTTCCTTAAGCTTTCTATCTCTGGTGGAGAGGGGGTGCAGAGTGAAGGTGGGCAGACAAAGGATGGGGTTGTGGGAGGGGGGACTTGTGAAGCAACGTGGACAGGATGGAGCCCTCTTTAAAAAAAGGCTGATGGAACACTGCTATTGTTCCAGAAAGTTTGTAAGGAAGGACTGGGAATTGGTTAGAAAAGCGGCACACTTCGCTTAAGGGGCCAAAGGAAGGAAGTGAAAATGGGCCTGGAAAAGGGGGAGTTGTATACAACATATAGAGGCATACCTGCCCCAGAGGACAAGGTGGGTGTCTTGGAGGACAGAGTCCAGGGCTGGGACCCCGTAGACAGTAGGAGAGTGCCAGGGCAGGAAAGAATGAAAGGAGTAGAGCTGAGTACTCCCAGGAAGAGAAAGATGGGTGCTGAAGGAACTTTCTGACCATTTTGGACCCCCAAATGACATGTAAAACTGATGCAAACAACACGCAAATGAGGGTTGACAAAAAATTCTTTTTCTATGGCAAACTTGACCCTAAGATGTCAGTATGAGGGCTGCCCTGGAGGTAAGAACCGCCCCCAGTCCCCCTCCTCAATCCCCCTCGTCTCTCTGGAGGATACTCCTCACTCCCTGCAGCTTTGGGCCCCAGGGAAGGGGCCTCGTGGGATCTGTCCCCACCGTGGGTCTCTTTCTAGACCCCCCAGAGCTCCTCATATCTCTGCCCCCTGCACTCCAAACTTCTGCCAGCAGGTTGTCCCTTGGCCCCAAAAACGGGGAACCCTGCCTTCCATGAGCAGCTTTCTGTTAATGAAAAGAAGAGGGAGGTGGTAAAAGGGGAATCGATCAATCAACAATCATGGGGGCGGGTTGGGCACCCTCTGCCCAGGTCAACCCGAGACCTGCCAGGCCTTAAAGTTCTTCCGGAAGGGAGACCCCACAGCCTCCCAGATCAGCCTATTCTCTGGCTTCACAGCCCCAGGGGGCTGGGAAGTGCTTCCTACTCTCTGACCTGCTGTTTTCGAGCTGGTTTCACATCTCACCATGCCCTCGAAGGCATCAAGGCCACACCTAAGAGACTTGCTCTGGGAGGAAGAGGTGGAGTAGCCTCTGCATCTGGGTCCTCGAAAAGGCCGCATCTTCCAGCCCTCCTCACCAGTCCCAGCTGTCCTGCCTGCCAACCTTGTTCTTCTGCAGGTGAAAGAGGCCTGAGCCCAGGGAAATGCAGTGGGTACTGCCAGCTGCCCTGGCCAATGGAACACGCACATTGACTTTTGCTCCTTCTTGAAACCCCTCTAAAGCAACAGTGAAGATTTTGTGGCTGCTATTGTTGAAACTGGAGCGATGTGCAGCACAGTACAACCACTGCAGTTGTCCGGCTTGGAAAGCTGCTGGCCCAGCGAGTAACAACCAGAGCGCGCGCGCCCTCCCAATGCTGTGGCTTCTCCCCTGGACGTGAACAGCCCATAAGGGGCCTCAGGACGTGCTCCAGCCTCCCAGCTCAGTCCCTAGGAGCTCTTGTTAAATATTTTGATTATCACCCCTGACAACAGTGTCAAAATTCTGGGAGCTGGAGAGCAGATGGCTGAATGGGAACTGTGAGCCCAAGAAAGCTGAACCCTTGGCTGGCTGCAGGAAAAGCCAAGAAGGGGCCAGATTCTTCAGCACAGAACCTTCCAAAGACTCTGATACCTTTGGGGGTGGGGGTGGATGTGAACCTAAATCAGGAAGATTGGTAGAGCGACAAAGAAGTGGTTAGATTTCCAGATCCTGTCCTGAGCCCCAGCAGCAGACAGGAGGTTTATTTCCAGAGAAGGTAAAACATCAAGCCTTGTATGGGGACCACAGGGTACAGTTGAGGGTGAGAGTATTGACAGAAAAGAGGGGGTTAAGTGAGCGTTTACTGAGTATGAGATGGCCAGGCCAGTAGCTGCCCCCATGCTGCCTTTCCTGCAGCCAGCTCAGGGTTCAGATCTCTGGGCTCTAACAAGCCCAAGAGGAGAGACCCAAAGCTACGGAACGTAGTTTCGCCAGTGCAACAGCCCTGCCAGGCTCCCCTCTGCCAGGCCCTCCATGGGCCCTTTCCCCACCCTGGAGCAAACAATCTACCCTTTCGTGTCCACTTGAGATAGAAACTGAAACCAGGGTTCCCAGGCATCTGAAGGCAGAGAAGCAATAAGGACCAAAGGCAACTTAGAGAAAGCAGGTGGAATGTAAGGGGAAGAAAACTTCAAGGTAAATGAGTGTTAATATTCTCAGAGAGCTCAGGGAAGAAAGTGCTCTCATGAAACATGAACAGGAGGCAATTAAAGAAGAGGGAGAACATTCAGAGAACACACACACACACACACACACACACACACACACACACACACAAAGAAGCTCTTGGGAACTTTAAAGCGCAGAGCTTGGCCTGAGGCCCCCACTAGGCACCAGGCACCAGCCCCCACCCACCCCTTCACCCACTCTGCACTCACTGGCAGAAGGCCAGGGGCTCCTCTCCTCCCCTTAGGGCCCGAGAGTCCATGATGGGAGCAATATGGAGACCAGACAGGAAATGGAGACCTAGACACAGGGACAGACCCAAGGGACCCGGAAGAGACAGAGGGGCCAAGGGTTGGTGAACTTATGCATGGTCCCTCTGGAGCCCTGTCGACCACTGACTCAGCAGAGACGTGCCTTGCAGTAGCCCCAAGAGACAGAAAATCCCGTCTTACCCAGTAGGAAAGCTGATGCGCAAAGAGGTTGAGTCATTGCTCAGAGTCTAAGCCAAAGAAGTGCGGAGCTGGGAAAGAGAATTCCCATCTCAACCTGCGTGCAACAGAACCATCTCAGGCTGCAGGGTCTGTGCCTCTGAGAGTCAGGACTCGGGTTCAAGTCCAGACTATTGACACTTACCGGCTAGGAATCCTAGGTTGATCCTGGCACTCAGCTCACTTCTCTCTGCCCGTGTGTCAGCCACCAACACCAGAAAGTCCCTCCCAGGCCCTCCAACCAGGCCTCTGGCTACAGCTCAGTGGTGGGGAGGCCCCAGGGCCCGGTAAGAATATGTCCCCCAAGCAAACCATGAGGGACCTGTGGGCTGGACCCTGCCTCTTCCCCAGACTATCCTGAAGGCACACCAAGCATGAGTCTATTCTTAGCCAAGCCCCAGTGGGCATCCAGCCACTCGGTGTTATTCTAGACTGTGGGGTCATCAAGCTGGCCAAGGTAAAGGGGAGCCACAGCTGAGGCTTAGGAAATAGCATTCCTGGGAGGAGGGACCCCACTTTGAGGGAGGGGCAGGAAGAACAGGCCCTAGGGCAGTCAGTCGGGGCCCAGGAGGGCTGAGCTGGAAGCAGAAGTCCAGAAAAGGCTGGAGTCCCGGTGAGGTAGTAGGTGACGGGGCCTCCTGGAACCGGCATCCAGGGGCAGGGGGAGGTGCCTCTCTGGTCTCTCTTCAGTGAAAGGAGCAGCGCCAAGGAAGGCAGACGCCAGGGTGAGGACAAGGAATAGGGATGAAGGAAGTGAGCTGGGGAAAGAGGGATGGCGTACCCTGACTGGTGCGGCTCAGTTGGTTGAGCACAGTTCTGCAGAGCAGAAGGGTCGCTGGTCCAATATTCCCAGTCAGGGCACATGCCTGGGTTTCGGGTTTGGTCCCATTTGGGGTGTCTTCAAGAAGGCAACTGACTGATGTTTCTCTCTCACATTAATGCTTCTCTCCCCCTCTTTT
This sequence comes from Anoura caudifer, assembly GCA_004027475.1. Classification (NCBI taxonomy): domain Eukaryota; kingdom Metazoa; phylum Chordata; class Mammalia; order Chiroptera; family Phyllostomidae; genus Anoura; species Anoura caudifer. The sequence continues at coordinate 21,498 of PVKU01001837.1, read as the reverse complement.
TGCACCCCTTCCCTTCTCTCTGAAGATAAATATATTTTTTAATTTTAAAAAAAGAAAAGAGGGAAGGGGCAAAGGAAGGAAAGAAAAGAGAGAAACAGAGAGATGGAATGATGGGGAGAATCAGAGAGGCAGAGGTGGTGAGGAGCGACAGCACCCACTCCTGGGGCCAGAGAGTCAATGATTTGCCCCCCTCCCCCCACCCCTATCCTGCACACACTCCTGGGCCCTATTTCCCCCTCATTGAAGGTACTCCATCTCCTTTCTCCCACTAGGGCCGGCCCCAAGACTGCTCTGCATCCCTGAATCCCTTCAAGTTTCCTCCCTGCCCCCAAGTTACACAGAAAATACACCAAGCTGGGACATGAACACACGCACGTGCACACACATGCGTGCACACACATGCGTGCACGCACACACTCTGCCTCCTGGGAAGAGATGGGACAATGGGGAAGGGCGAGGGTGTCCTTTTGTCCCCATGCTCCGCCTTGGGAGCTCAACTTCACACAAAGAACTTCACAAAGAGCCTCTGGCTCCCAGAGGGGGAGATAAATGGAGAACAGAGGGGAGGGGAGAGGGGGACCCCAGAGCCAGAATGCCCAGTCAGTGGGTCTGGGAAGCAAGATGGGGGCTGTTCTCACAGCCACAGAGGGCCCTGAAGAGCTTGGAAGAAAGGGGAAGCAGGGGGAGGGGGAGGGGATGCGTGCTCAGGGGGTAGGGAGAAAGGCAGGGCTTCCTGGAGGAGGCGGTCAGAAGTGCCAACCTGCTGGAGGTAATTTAGAGAGGTAGCTGGGCCTCTGCACCCGGCCTGAACAAGGGGGCAAAAGGCCCAATCCCACCCCATCCCCAGAGAGGGTGGCTGCCACAGCTGGAGCCCTACCCATCCCCCGCACTGTCTCCGTTCTGAGTAGAAGAAGGGTAGGGGTGGGTGGTCCCAGGAGAAGGACTGAGTAGTCCAGCAAGGCGATGAGTTCTTGCTCCCGAGGGACCGCTGATACCCAGAGGAGCCCCTCCTTTGTGGCACTGTTGAGAGGCAGGGCACGGTCCTGCTCAGTGGAAGGGGAGCAGGCAAGACTCAGGGCAGAGGCCAAGTGCACTGAGCCAGGAATCCTAAGACCTGGTCCCATTCTGCACTAACAGTGGTGAGACTGTGTGGATTCACCCTCCCATCGGTAAAATCGGGTGACAGCGCCTGCTCACACCACATCCCTTCACATTAGGGCTGTTGTGAGCATCTGTGTGAGGCTCTTTTTAGGACGTTTACTGCCATCATTGCTAAATGGCCTGCCTTCCAAGTCAGACATCCCCAGCCCAGGGCTCTCCCCGATTCCTAGCCCTGCTTTCTGAGAAGGGCTGAAGTCTGTGGCCAAGCCAGCAAGGGAAGGGCTCAACCAGATGACCTCAAAGGCCCCTTCCAGGGGTAGAAGCACACTGACGTTTATTGAGGGCTTACTATGTGCTAGGAACTTTCTGTGGGTTAGCCAACATAATTCCCTTTCTAATCTTGCAAGGCAGGTGCTGCCATTCCCGTCTCCGGATGAGGAAACTGAGGCTCCCACAGTCAGTCAGTGCCAGAGCCCAGATTTGCAACCTGATCAGCCCAACCCCTGGGTCCCATCTCCCACCACAAACCCTCCCTTACTTGGTTGCCATGGTGCTATAAGTTTCTCTGTCCCCATTCCTCTCCCCCAACCCCTGAACCCCAGAGCAGAGCTCTCAGAGCGGCCTCCTGCCCCACACCCATCCCCAAGTGACCTCGGGATTCAGGACTCCTTGACTGCAGATGATGGCAAAAAAAGGAAAGGAGGTGCCAATGAGAACAGAGTGCAGAGAGCTCACAGTGCTGGCTGCCCACGGTGTCCCAGAGCTTGGCAGTTCCTGCGAGGCTGGCTTTTCGCAACAGCCTGGAGGTGGGCTCTATTCTCTCCATTTTACAGATGAGGAAGCTGAGGCTCAGAGACACTACAAGTTTGCCCAGGACACCCAGCCAGGAAGCAGTAAGCAAAGACTCATCCAGTTGCCTGTCCCCAAGTCCCTGCTTCCTCTCTGAGCCCGAGGCCTGGGAGGGGCCATGCTGAGTCACACAGATAGCCCAGGGGTCTTGCCGCAGAATGCTGAAGACCCAGAGAGAACCTCTCCCCCTCCATTGTTACCTCCAACACACTCACCCCCTGCCGGTTTGCTGCAATTCCATTAAGAAAAAAGGGAATAAATTAGCCCCACTTAGCATATTGAGTGGCTGGGGTTCAAGAGGCCAGACTGGATGGCTCACACATCTCACTGCAGTCAGCCTGCCCTGCAGTAGTGGGGAGCTCATGGGGGCAGTGGAGGGGGTGGCCTGGCCAGGCTGGGCCTGGTCTGACCTCCCACACATGTCCTCAGCTCAGGGCCCAGAAACACTTGCTCTAGCTCCAACTTCATTTCCCTAATGGTGTCACGGCTTGGCATCTGCTCTCCACACTCGTGCCCCACACTCTGGCCAGCCCCAGAGAACACCCAAGGTTAGTGTCAGGGGTGGTGTCCGGCTGCCTGCTCTTCCCCAGAATGACCTTTGAGGCTGACAGCTCTGTCCAGGAGGAGAAGTGGAGACCAGTACAGTGCAGGAAGCGCCCCACCCTGGACGCTCACTGGCCCAGTGCACCTGTGCCTCAGTTTGCCCCACAGCGCTGAAGCACCCCAAGCAGGAAGGAAAGGTGAAGAGGGGAACAGAGAGCAGAGCCAGAGGTCAGATGGAGCCAGCCCTCTGCCCCAAGCAAGATCACACCGTCTGCCAGGACTAAGGCAAGGGGTATGAACTCAACAGCCAGGACCCAGTGTAAAGCCAGGCCCAGAGGGAGGAAGCCCGGCAGCCAGGCCAAATAGACCCAGCCTGGAAGGGAGATGACAGCCTGGGGCTCGGGCTGCTGCCACCTTCCAGATACTTGGGTAACCCCTCCTGCCCCCCTCAGCCCCAGGATGGAAGGTCCTGTCCTCCTCCATGTTCCAAGGCTCTGCAGCAGCCACAGGGAATGCACCTCCCAGACCTCCTGCTGAAGGGAGCAGAGCAGACAAAGGCCCCAGCTGAGCACTGAAATTCCTTGCTGGGTCTGCCGGGGCCATGCCTCCCAGGGCTGCTCCTCCTCATTGGCAAAGCGCATGCATGCCTCTAAGGCAGACCCAGTCCTGGAGATAGAGTTTTCGGCCAATATTGGCTCATGGATTCCCTTTACTGAACTCTCCTCAGAGTGAACGGAAGGCTAGGACCCTGCCGTCCAACCCTCATTCTCCCTGTCTCCCCTCCACTCGGGGCAAGACTTACATCACCATCGGAAGGCCCTCCCAGCCTTTCTTGGCTCCTTCCTTCAACTCAGGCATTTTCCCTAATAAAATCTTTACATATTTAATACCATCCTTTTTCTCAGAAAACTCAGACTAATACAATCATTCAATAACAACAGCAAGAATAAGTACCCTTTATTAAATGCTAGCAATATACCCCACGCTGTTCTGCGTGCTTTTAAGGGAAACGGACACCAAGGCACAGAGAGGTCATGTAATATGCTCAGCAATACACAGCCCTGAAGTGGCAAAGCCTGAAGAGAACTTAGTTTAACCCCAAAGGCTACTGGTATAACCACTGCTCCACACTGCCTCCTCTACAAGAGGGATACCATCCATCCCTGCCTCTCTCTTTTGAGGGGAAGAAAGGGGGTGGAAAAGGGACTCCAAACTCCTGAGTAGGCAACACAGACTCAGAAAGAAAGAGAGAGCATGAGAGAGATTTAAAGAGAGAAACAGGAGGAAATGAGACAGATAGGAAACCAGGAGGAGAGCCAGTTCTAGCCCCCGAAGAATCCTGACCCTACAAGCTTGAGCACCTCTCCTCCCCAGGGCAGGGACAGGCTGAGCTATCGGACCAACAGAAGTATAAGGGGAAGGAGAATGCGGCCCTAGAGCACTTTCCTACCCCACCCACTTCGTGCCATCTTTGGCCAACCACCCCGACTTGCCCCCCTCAGACATGTGACAAGGGTGTGCCCGAGGTGCCAGCCAAGGAGCTCTGCAGCCAGCCTTCTCGTGGCACCAGGTCCCAGGAATCTCAATTCCTACCCGCCCCCTCCATTCCCCATCCTCCTACCCTTCCAGGGCAGGGCCAAGAGACCTAGCCCCATCTCAGGGTCCCAACAAAGCCAGGCCTGTCCCCTGCCCAGCTTCCATGAAAGTGACGTCTGAGATGGGCAGCAGGTGAAACTGAGCCAAAGGGACATGGCGGAAAGCCAGCCGCACCTCCTCCAGGTGAGCTCTCGGCTTAACTCCTGGGCTGCCAGGCCCAAGTTCTTGGGGTTGCTATTTAAGAGACAAAGGGGTTGATGGAAAAAAAGTCAGGGGCAAAGAAGGGGAACCAGCTTCCAGGGGGCACCCCTAGACACATACACACACTTCCCCACGTGGCCCAGCCACATGAGAAGGACCCAGCAGCAGGCTCAAGTCACCCCACACCCACCTTCCACCCTGTGCCAGAGATAGTTTAAAATGCAGATGCCCCCCCAACATTGGGTGACCCTCCCAGGGGCTCTCTAACGGCCCACATAAGTCTAAAGTCCAAACTCTTTAGCTCGGCATTCACAGCCTCTCCCATCTGGACCCACATCTTTTCTGGCTTCTGAGAGGCCTCTCCCCTCCCACCCAACACTGCAGCTCCTTAGGGCCCCACACACTTTCACACCCCCGGGCCCAACGAAACAGCCTTGCCTCCCCTCGGTGTCAGTGAACTCCCGCTCACCTTGTAAGACCCAGTTCAAAACGTCAGCTCCCCCAGGAGGGCATTCCAGATGGCTCCAGGCAGAACAGCCCACTCCCTGCTCTAGAAGCAGATGGCAGCTTGGACAGGCCTTCTAGCACCTTGTCTGCGGTGGGTGTGTTTGGATGTCACAGCACTTACTGGAAAAACCAAGCGTGTGTGCCTGGTACATGGCAGAGGATGAGCAGGAGAGAGGAACGGTGTCGGGAACAAGGGTGAAGGGCAGATGGGTAAAAGAGAAGGTGGTGGCTGGATGGAGAAACAGGTGGGTGGAAACGCCGATGGGCTGAGAGGTGAGCAGACAAATGAGAATTGAGAAGCTTCTACAGGGTGCACAACCAACACACCACACACACCAGGGCCCGTAGGATACCTCGACCCCTTTGCCAGAGGCTCTGAGGATTGGGTCTAAGGGCCCACCTGGCCATTCTGGACAGTTAACTGCGGCTTCAGCTGTGGCAGGAGGATGTGATGAAATGCAACACTCAGAAGCTCCCAAAAAAGAGGCACTGGCAGGAAATGGCAAGAAGAGCTGAGCAGAGGCGAAAGCTTGGGCTGACTCCAGAAGACAACGCCATGAGCCCCCTGTGACTGCCACCCACCGCCAGCCCCGATCACCAGAGCCATCTCCCTTCCCACTCCCTTTAAACCCTGAAAAAGGCCTTCTGTCAGTCGACCTCCTCCACCCCTGTAGACATTCCTTTTTGACCTCCAGCAATGCCTGAGCTTGACCCAGTGGTCTCATTCTAGCTGCCATCCCAACCCATGTCCCCCGCACTGGGTGACCAGAGGAGCTCGGCCCAAGGCCGACGGGAGAGCATCCTCAGCTTTTGCCCCGGGTCTCCACCTGCCCCACTCTCACCATTCATCCATTCATCCACTGGGCAACCCTGGCTGAGCATCTACAGGCTGCATGTCCTTTGCTAAGTTCCTGGGATACCAAAGTCACTGAAACTTGGCTCTGTCCTGAAAACACTGGCTCACAGACTTACTGGGGAGACAGACTTGTGAACAGAGAGCACCAGAAGCATCCTTACACTCTCTTATCCTTGGCCAGAAAGGAAGTCTAAAGCTGAGCCCTCTCCATCCCCTCTGGCTGGGGTGCGTTGGAGACCCCACTACCTGCTCTGGACTCTAGAGCTACTCTAGCTGGGAGACGGAAGGCTAGAAGCCCCAGGGCTGGGGTCTCTGAGGGGAAGGGAGTCAACTTAGAGATCAGAGCTGGGTCAGTCTGCAAGGGGACTCAGAACCTCAGTATCACCTGGGTCCCCTCCGCTCCCCACCACTCAGCTTCTCTACAGATAGTAGCCTCTGCTTCCCACTCGCAGGCTGCTGCCCCTCCGGGGGCTGCCTTAGCTTGCCTGCCCTTGGCACCACACTTTGCCCTGGTGCCAGGGCCCCTTGGCAAGTTCACACTTCAAACAAGGAGGCAGCAGCTGGCTTCCTGCCTTCCAGGAAAGAGAGAAGGACTAGAGGGCATGGCCTTACCCCCAGCCTCACACCCTTCTGATCCACCAGGGACCCAGGCCTGCCCCTAGAGAGTGGGTAAGGCTGAGAGAGGTGGTCAACTGATCCCACCCACCCCCACTCCAACTTGGCCTCTAGAATTTCTTCCTTCTTCCCCTCCCACACTTGAGCCCCACACTAGAGGGGCAGGCAAGATGATCAGAGTCACTACAGAAGGACATATGAGGGTGTTAGAGATCCTTCTCCCTTTTCCCCAGATGCCTCTCATCCCCCTTACCACGATCTCAGAAGCGCCCCGTGTACAGAGTGATGCCTTTGATTCTTGAGATGCTTGGCCTAGAGCAGGTGCTCAAGAATGCTTGTTGACTAAGAGACTAGATCTTACTTGTTCCCACCACAAAAAAGAAAGGGTGATGTGACGTGATAGAAGTGTTAGCTCACACTCCTGTGGTAATCACATTGCAGTAAATAAATTTATCAAATTGACATACCCTGCACCTTAAACTTCTGCGATGTTATATCAATTAAATCTCAATAAAAATAAAATTTTAAAAATACACAAGCTTATATCGACATAAATTCTACTCAGAACTAAGGTAATAAAAAAACTAAAAAAAAAAAAATGCTTGTTGAATAAATGCATGGCCAAGCCCAGCTGTCTTACAGGTAGCCTGTGGGGAAGGGAACAGTTGCCACTAGGAACAGGCTACCCCGTGTGCGGGGTCAGGACATTTGCGTGTGGTCCTGGCTCTGCCACTCACCTGTTGTGGGGCCATAGGCAAGTCATGTCCCACCTCTGGGCCTCAGTGTGCTCCACTGGGACATGCAGGGGCTGGGTGGATCAGGACCATGGGGGGCTTCAGGGCACAGATGACACTGTGTGTGTGCTGTGTGGGTGCGCACCTCCACGCACATTTCCCTCGCAAGAGTATCCATCGTTTTCATCAGATTCTCGAATGGATCTGTGACCCCACAAGGTTCAGAACCACTAACCAAGATTCTTTTTCAGCTCTGGGGGGTCTGTGGTTATAATAACTAGAGAGGGAGACAGAGGAAGTAATTCTACCTCAATAGAAGGTATCAGATTAGATCCCAGAGCTTCCATCAGGCAGGTCGGACTAACACATAACAAGCATGCAAAAGAGGCTGCGGAACCCAGCCTCCTGGGGATCTCCTCAACTCAACAGGTCTTCCTCCGGGCTATTGGGCAGAGGCCAGGCGAACTGACCCCAGGGACTAGATTTCGGAGAGAAGAGGCAGAGAAGCCTGGAGTCTCCTCCCCTCTGCTCCCGCCACTATCCGACAAGCTCCCACTTGTATTTGGACACGGCTGAGAGTGAGGAGGCGAGGCTGGCACCTGGAGATGCCCTCCAGGCCCCTTGGCGCCCAGGTCAGAGAAGGTTTGGCGGGAATGCTCAGGCAGAATGCCAAGCCCCACCTCCCCTTCTCCCAAGGCTGGCAGGCTGGCATGCGCTGCCAGAGGAGGGCTCAGTGTGTACAGCAGTCATGGGACCCTGGGGAGGCCACCCGGGGACTGCAGGGCCACACCTCCAGGCTCCGATAACCCACAGCTGGGACTCAGAGACTTGGGAGACAAGGTGGGCAGCCCTCCTCAAAGCAAAGAAAAGGAGCGGCCACACACGCAGGGCAGGGGAGGGGAGTGGTGTGGGCAATGGGACCTGAGGAGACAAAGCCGAGAGGAGGGCAGTGCTGTCTGTGCAGAGGACAGGCTTAGGGGGAAGATTGGGGACAGCATGCAATGGGAAGAGGGCAGTGGGGCCTGGCCAGGAGGGGGCTGCCCAGAGGGGAGAGAAGAGAGAGGCTGGGGGTGGGGACAGGTGATTTGAGCACAGCCTGTGTCCCAAGGAGAGGAGCTTGGCTGGTGGGATAGGGTGGGGGTTAGGGGGAGCAGGGGACAGCCTGTGGCAGGAATGGTGGCATGTTGGTGGCAGCACTGTCAGTGGGAGTGCCCTGGCTGGGAGCCCAGATGCTGGAGTAGCTTCTAAGCCCTGACTCCCAAGGGGGGCTGAGAGCCCAAGAGATGTTTATCCACCACAAGAACGTGGTAAAACGCCTCCTCGAGTGAGGTGACAGACAGCCTGGCTACTCTTTCCTGGGTCACTGAAGTGTCCTGAGAGTTGCCATGTGAATGGGAGGCCTGGCAAGGAAGGAAGCAGCCAGCAACAGCTGCTACCCAGGTCTGGAGCCAGAGCCAGGGGGCAGCAGGCACAGGCTGGGGCTGGGACAGAGAGTGTGGTCCTGCAGATAAAGACAGCAGTGAGTCACGGGGGACAGCCAGGCTCTCTCAGGAGGCAGCTCGGAAACAAGCTCATCCAAATGCAGACAGCCACTCGTCTGCACCCTGTCCTGTGGCTGTCACACACCCACACGCACTCCCCTCCCCCTCCTCCTCCCCTCTCCTTGATCGCCAGTGGCCCGGCTCCTTCCTCCATCTCAGTAGACAGCCTGTACCTAAGGTGTCCCAGCTGGTACCTGCCCCACAGCTGGCTGCCTGGGGAGCAGACGAGGGAGGAAGACAAGGAATCAAGGAGCCCCCCAGCAGAGAAAGTAAAGTCAGAACTGTTTGAGATGGAGACAGATAAGGGAAGGAAGGGGTCTGTGAGCTCAGTTTCCCCTGAAAACTTTGAGGAAGGTCCAGAAGAGGAAGCACCTGGATGACCTCTGGAGGGGCCCAAAAGTCTGGGGATTCTGCCATCCACCTTCCCTTGATGGGCCCTCCACCCCTGCGCCAGGACTGAGAAGCAGTCCTTTGGGAAGACCAGCCAGCACCCGCAGGCCTCACCCAACCTCTGGGCCCTATGCTAGGCCCATGCTTTTGTCAGAATCACACCTGAGCCACCGGCCACTGCAAGGGCTCATGCAACAATGACACCCCAGTCTTGTCCCTCACTGTGGTCTGTCACCGTGGTGATGACCCAGGCTAAAGCTTAGGAAGGACGGAGAGTTCCATTTATAAGTACACCCCTATGCCTGGCACTGTGGAGTATAATCATGACTATGCCACAAACCCTGCCCTGAGGGGCATCCAGTACCGTGAGGCAGAGGGATCACTTTGGGACATGTGTGTGCAGGCACACACACGTGCACGCACACACATGCACACGCACACACCTGGCTGCACTGGCTGCTCCAGTGAAGGAAGAGAAGGGAGCTAGGATGCAGTCACAGGTACATCTTGAGTAGCCCAAACTCTGTGTATCCAGGTGGAGAGGTATAAAACAGCAGCAGAATCCAAACCCCGCACAGCAAACAAATCCTAGAAGGCTGCAGCCTTCACAGCCCTGATCAGGGAGGAAACTGGGATTATGCAGGGAGCCTTGGAGGAAGATTTTGCAGTCCCTAGTGACCCCAATATCTCCCCCTCCTCCTCCTGGGAGAAACCCAGTACCTACAGGTGTATCAAGCCTGGTGCTTCCCAGAGAAACCCCTCATCCAGAACACCTGCCTCTCTGTGCCAGCCTATCACGACCCCTCTGAGCTGGTTTCCTACTTGCAAGGCTCCAAGACTTACCCAGAACAGAGAAGGCAGGGGCGAGGGTCCACTGCCCCTGCCATCCTGTGGTCAGTCTTGCTCTGGTGGGGCCCTCCCTGCCTCAGAAGGCCCCCCTCCTGGCTCCAGAACCCTGATCAGGGAGACAGCTACAGCTCCCAGGAGGGACACACAGTCAACTCCTGAACCAGCTCAAGGGCAATTAACACTTTCGGTGCCTTTCCTCAGCATTCCCAGCCCTGTCCCTCCTGGATGGCTCCTAGCCCTCAGCTGAACTGTCCTTTTAAAGCCAGGTGCTACGTCAGCCTCCTCCCAAAGGCACCGGAGACCCAGGGGAGACCTCGACCTAACTCTCTGTGCCTTAACCCGGTCCTAGTCCAACCCGTGCCCCTGGGGCAGCCTGCCCTTGCTGCTCATCTCCCGACCACTGATGGGCACTTTCCTCACTTGGCTCCTTACCTGTCTCAGGTAAGCTGGGCTATGTATGACTGCCACTCGCTCTCCCCCGCCCCACACACACGCACTCATTCCCGCAGCGCCCTACCTGATGCAGGAGCCGCCAGCTCTCGCCCTGGACCAAAGCCCCGGGCTCCCAGCACTGCCCCCGCGCTGGGGCCGGGGGGCTCCCCGGGGGCTGGGGGCCACAAGGGGGCCCGGGTTCCAGCGCCTCGCAGCACACCAAGCTCACCGTGCAGCCCATCCGCCCTGGCGCCCGGCGGGCCAGGGCGGGGGGCGGGGACGCGGGCGCCCCGGGAGATGGCCCGCCCCCAGCCCAGGGCGCCTCCAACGTCGGGAGGGGGCGGTGACGCCCCCAGCCCGTCCCCTCTCGGAGCCTTCGCGGGCGGCACCGCCAGAAAGCGGAGGAGTACAGGGCCGGAGGAGGGGCGGTGACACGGCCGCTGGGAGCTACCAGTGACAGAGGGGGACCCGAGGGCGGGGGACGCGGGGAGGGGCGGCGGCGAGGTCCTGGGGACTGAGTACGGGACCGGGGTGGTGAGAAAGAGACGGGACCCGGGTGGTGAGAAAGAGACCGACGGAGCAAAAGACGAAGCAGGAAGAGGTTAAGGAGACAGATAAAGAGAGAGACAGGGAAACAGGGACGCAAGGGACAGTGAGGGGGAACTGAGTCTCTGCACCGGGGATACCAAGTCCGGGAGAAGAAGAGACAGGCGCGCACCGGGGTTCACGTGCGCTTCCTGGGGTTTGTGAAACAGTGGTCCTCCCAGGTGCCTGCTTCTCTGTTCTCTGCCCCTAGCACTAGCCCGTGGGTCACCCCTGCCTTGAGAAACGACGTGGAAAGATCTCAGCCTCAAGGAGGCAGAGCACATCCAGGGTGGAAGGGCCACAGCTCACCTGGACAACGCACCTGGCCCATTCCTGGATACTGCATCTCACCAGTGGTCCCTTCCCTCCTTTCAGGGGTGAGTACCAAGACTGAGAGGATGGCACTGGTGACCAGCACTCATGGGGACCCCCTCAGAAGACTGAGGTAGGTAGGAGGAGAGAAACATGGGACGGGACTCTTGTCCACCCCTCCCCACCTGCATCACTCTCCAACCAAGGGTCAGTAAAAACTGGCCGAGTATCAGATGGGGCAGCATCCCAGCCTCTTTGTGCCACCTGGTGGTGGTAAGGAAGAAAGACCAGAGCAAGTGGCCGTCAGGAAAAGGGAAGGAAACTCGCCCCTGGGTGAGGCCTTGTGTGACCAACTAGTCATCCCCATCCCAGCCATTCTGCCCTGGTGCCCTTGACCCTGCCTCTGCCACTGCTCCCCCACAGCCTTCTGTTCCTCCCACTCTGAGCAGGGTTTCCCCTCCAGGGTGCTGGGCTGGGCCTGAGTCACCTCCCAGGCAGCAAACTCTGAGAAGGCTGTTCAGGAGCGACAGTCACAAGTGGCAGGCTCAGGCTGCCCCGAGGGCCCTCCATGCCTCAACCTGCCAGGCCTTTCCAGGTGAGTAGAGACTCCTGGGTCTGGGGGAGGCTGGAGAAGGGGAACGATGCCAGGAGCGAGGAGCTGAGAAGTTTTGATGGATATCAGGGACGGGACAAGATGCATATCCATGTTCCCGGGTTTCATAAACTGTGTGGGCTGGGAGGGACCCTACTCCCAAACGCTTGGTCTACATGTGGGCAAACTGAAGCCCAAGAAATGTGAGTGACATGCTCAAGGTCACTGGGTGAGTTACAGGGCCAGGATGGAGACCTGGGTCCCTTACTCCCAGCTCAGTGTTCCCTGCACACCACCCTGCCACCTGCTACCCACTCCCCTCTTACTCTTGTTTCCCTGCTCCTGTCCCCTTCACTGTGCCCCAGCGCTTCTCACTCCCACCCACCCCCAAATTCCAGCAACCACAGCCAGGGAGGCAGGGACAGGGTTTCCTCCCCTAGGCCCAGTCTTTACTCCAGGCTCTCAGAATAAGCCCACTGGCCCTCAGGGGCCACAGCATTCCTCTCTGAGCCCCAGGGCCCACGGGTGGCTGGGACAAGCTAAGATTCACCTGGGAGAGAGCAGCAGGGTTGAAACCAGGTGTCCTGCTCCCCACACCCCAGTCCTGGCTCTAGGGCCGCGCCTTGCCTCTGCCTTCCTCCCCTCGAAGAAGGCACACTTTCCACTCAGCTGGGAACCAGGCAAGGATGAGACTGTGTCTCAAGGATGGTGACTGCTCTGGGGAAGCTCCCCATGGCGGGGGGGGGGGGGGGGGGGGGGCGGCGTCTTCCCTCCGCCCAGCCTGCACATGAGCATGGACAGCGCCACTCATATCAGGCCGGGGCTGAGAGCACCAGCGCTGTAGGCACACAGACCTGAGTTCAAATTCTAGTTTCACAGCTTGGAGCTTTGTGACGTTGGGTAAGAGACTTACCCTCTCTGAGCCCCCCTTCCGCCTTATAGAAAATGGAGTTGCTGACCTCCCAGGGTGATTGTGGGGACTGAATGAGATAAAGGTGTCAGGCACCCAGGAGCTGCTCCACAAGTGGGACCACACCCTCATCTTCCCACACTAGGTAAGGGCTGGGGTTGTGTCCTGCCAGTGAACTCACTGTGACCCTGGAGATACCACATTTCTGCTCTAGGCCCTGGGTCTTCCTTTGTGTAAGGAGGGGACTGGACAGCTGACCCCAGGGGCTCCTTCCTGGCTTGAACTTCTGGAGCCACAAGGAATCATATTATCCTCAAATACTCATGGCAGAAGAGGGGGCTGCCCTCAAGGTCACCAGGGACCTGAAAGGTAAGTGTGTCCCAAGATGTTTTCTGGGACTAAATTGGGGGAGAAGTGAGGGGTCTTGGGAGCCTCTCCCTCAGAAACCTCACTCCCTGGTGTCTAATGTCCATCATTTTCCTCACAGCTGCTGTCTCTGCCATCCTCCAGGGCTACGGGGGCGGGCATCGGGTGACAGATGCCAGCGCTGAGCTGCACAGACTCTGTGGCTGCCTGGAGCAGCTGCTGCAGGTGGGGCTCTGCCCCCTCCTCCCTCCCCTCCTGTCCCCTCCCCTCCTTTCTCTGCAGGCCCAGATGACCAAGAGGGCTGTCCCAGATCCTTAGGGAAGAGCCACAACCCTTCCTTTGCTGCTGTGCACCACTTCATCCCCCTCAGTCAGCAAGTCCTTCCTGACATCCAGCCTCACTCACGTTGCAGCCTGGAAGGTGCTGTGAGCAGGGCGGGGAGGGGCTGGGGGCAGCCAGCCTGCTGCGGAGGCATCAGTTGCAGAAGCACAGATGTCCTAGGACTGGCCCTCCTTGCCGCTGGTTGGAGCCCCGATCATCACTATCACTAGCTTTTACTGAGCACATACTATGTGCCAGAGTAAGCCTTTACATGGCCCCCTTTACTCAGTTCTCACTCTAACCCCCTGAAGTGATTCCTGACCTGCCCATCCCCCACATATACGTGCACTCTCTTCCTACTTCTGTGTGTGTGTGTGTGTGTGTGTGTGGTGGGAGTGTGCCTGTGCATATGTATGTGGCGGGGCGTATGGGGATGCATGTGCGTGTGTGTGTGTGGTGTGGGTATGTGGTGTGCCTGTGTGAGCCTCCTTGATCCTCTGAAGCACACCAGGAATGTTCCCACCTCAGGGCCTTTGCACTTGCTATTCCCTCTGTCTGGAATGCTCTTCCCCCAGAAATGTGGATGGCACACTTTCTCATTTCCTTCAGTTTTCAGCTTGAATAGTACCCGTTCAGTAAGGCTTTCTCTAGGTACCCTAACCAAAATTTTTAACACATACATATATCAAACACAGCACATATGCACACCACATACACATGTGTGCACACACCATGCAATTTCTATTCCCTTTCCCTGCTTTATTTATTTCTCCTTAGCAGTCAACACTCTTTGACATAGTATATATTTGTACTTAATCAGTGTGTTCGTTGTCTGTCTCCCCTTCCAAGATGTAAGCCCATGAGGTCAGCTTGTTCATTGCTGTATCCCCTGGACTTAGGACAGGTCTGGCACATAGTAAGTGCTCAACAAATACTTCTGGAATGAATGAGAACACTGAACATGCAGAGAAGTCAAGCAGCTCACTCCTGGTCACACAGCCAGTAAGGGCAGAGCCAGGACCTGAAGCCGGGTCCGTCTGTACAAGCCCTTCCCCTCTACCACGTGCCCACTCATCATGCTTGCAGGGCACACAGGACCCTCCTCCCTCCTGGAGCGCAGGGCGCGTTCTAGGAGGGAGCGTATCCTTGATTCCTTTCCCTCGGCTTGCTCTCAGTTTGACCAGAAGCCGCGGAAGAGCTTCCTGAGGCCTCAGAAGGATTACTGGGACTTTGTTTGCACTGCCCTATGGCGGCAGCGGGGGAACACGGAGCCAGCCCGCTTTGTCCACTCACAGGACAAGGTATCAAGTGCCAAGGGCAGGTGGGCTGGCCCCAGCATGAGGGGGTCCTGCTACCAGGCCCTTGACGGGGATCACTGAGGGGCCAGGGGACACAGGCCAGCCCAAGGCCCACCATAGGTGCTCTCACCTGGCCCTCAGCTCTTGTGAGTGCTGTCCTCAGCACCCCTCCAGCCACCCCTTTCCCTCGCATAACCTCAGTCCCATAACACCTTTCTCATCAATCACCAGTCCCCTCTCTGGGCTGGCTGAGCTCCCCTTGTCCTCACACCACCCCCACTTTGCCCCCTGTGCATTCTGCAGTTGAAGACCCCCCTGGGGAAAGGCCGCGCCTTCATCCGCTTCTGCCTTGCCCACGGACAGCTGGCCGAGTGGCTGCAGCTCTGCCTCCTCTGCCCACAGCTCACCAGGTGGGGCTGCTGGACATGCTCCTACTCCTACCATCTGAGCCCACTGTCCTTCCCAAGTGAAAGGTCCTCCTTTACCCCGAAAAGGATGGTTTAATATCAAGGAGGACTAAAATGAGAGAAATGAGGGGGAAGGCAAGGAAGACAGAGCAGCCGGGGGTTAGAGCCCCAGTCCTGGTATCATCATGATATGTAGGCCTCCTGCTCTCCAGGGGCCACAGCCCAGCTAGGGGAGCTGTCCCATGATGCTGTGCAGCAGAGAGGTGCATTCTCTAAGGTCAGGGGTGGCAACCACACCAGGGCCAAAAACCAAGGGTGTTGGTCACTGTGAACACAGGGAATGGTATGGCCCCCGCAGCCCTCTGGTATGCCCTGAACTCCAGGAGGACATCCTGGACTCTCTCTATGCTCTCAACGGGGTGGCCTTCGACTTGGACCTGCAGCGGCCAGACCTGGACGGGGCTTGGCCCATGTTCTCAGAGTGAGTGTGTATGCATGAAGGGAGGCCTCTTTTCATACCTGCTGCCAGTGCTACCGCCCGTCCCAAGCTAGCCCCAAGCCTTCAGTCTCTTGCACCATCCGTTCCTCCCTTCATGCTCCCTGAGCCCCTGAATCTCCTCCTCCCTAGCCTTCTGTTTTCCCAGCATTATCTCATGATTGTCCCGTGAGACTGCATTGCATACACACTCTAAAGATTTGTTGAGTGGCTGGGGTAGAGTTAGAAGGATGGATGGGTAGTGGGATGTTGAGGGATGGGTGGATACATGGAGGGTGGGATGCAGGGATGGATGGAGAGGCGGGTGCATGTGTGAGGTGGGAAGGAGAAAAAGCGGTAAGTAAGCGTGGCGGAATGAATGGGTGGTTGGAAAGATGGGATATCCTGCATCCAAAAGCCAAGACCACATCTGGAGAGAGGCCCAGGGTCACCCTGCCCTTTCACTTTCAGGTCCCGCTGCTCCAGTTCCAGCTGGACCCAGGGAAGAAGACCCAGAAAAAACAGAGATTCCCCAAAGGAGGTGCTCCTGCCTGACCTTCACTCTCAGTTGCCTCTTCTCCATCTCTGCAGGGACCCCCAGGTTGAGCAGTAGCTAAGTCCTGTACCAAGTGGACAGACACACAGAGAGGCCAATGTGTGGACCTGGGGACTGGGGACCCACAGAAGCGAAGACCATTTTCCTAAGATGGTGGGGGTATCGTGGAGAGAAAGGGGCCACCAACACCATCTGCAGGAGCCGGTGGGGACCATGGGAGGAGGAGGAGCTGGAGATGGTGACTGAAAGCTGGTAGGAAACAGACCAGGGAAATAACCTGTTCTGGACAATTTACAAAGGTCTCAGTTCAGTTCAGGGAGCGACTGAAGAGCCAGATCACCTACTTCAAATCCCAGCCCCACCCTTGCTAACCAGGGTCCTCGGGTAAGTTACTTGTCATGCCTCTCAGGGGGACTGCAGGGATGCATTGAGACAGAGTAAGGCTGCCGTGTGCTCAGTAGGTGGTAGCTGGCAGTCACCAACATTCCATGAGCTCGCTGTGCCCCCACCCCCACTGGCATCCAGGTACTAGGTACAGATACTATGAGGATTCAGTCTCTGGCCTGAAGGAGTTCAGGTCTGTTCAAGGGGACAGACCCTAAAGGAGCACATTGCAGCAGGACTTGTGAAGCATAGTGATGCTGACATGCACAGGGGAACGTGGGGCCCAGAGCAAGCTTCTTGGCAGAGGTGACTCCTAGCAGGCTGTCGGTCAATCTAAGCTTTCATCACAGTCTTACAAGGCAGGCATTATTACTCCCATTTTTCAGACAGGAAAATACAAAGAAGTCAAGTTCACAGGGAAGGATCAGAGGAGAAGGGTGGAAAGAACTTAGGGGGAACCAGGTCCACGCAGAAGGTAGAAATGAAGGAGGGAGAGGAGCATGGGCTAGCAGCGAGGGAGGAAAGGGCATCGAGAAGCACTGCTGCTCTGATCAGATCAAAGCTGGGGCCTCGGATCAGATCGCCCGGTGTAAACATTCAGATTCCTGGGCCCTCCCCAGATCTGCTGGATCAGTGTTTCTGGTGGGAGGGCCTGGGAATTCATATAGTTAGCAAGCCTGTTGCACTACAGCTGTGGCCCTTCCCATGCACCAACTTGGTGAATTGGTGCTGAGAGGGATGACAGTGGGTTTGGGGTTTCTCTGCAGATCTTGGCTGTGAATGGAAGCCCCAAAGGAGTCCTGCCAGAGGAGCCACGTACCAGCCAAGCCAGCGGTCTGCAAGATGCACCAGCAGACCAGTTGGCTGGACTCCTCACATCCCAGCAAAATGGGCATCTTCTGCCCTTTTTGGAAGTGAAGAAAGATCCCAGAAACCTCAGGGTCCCCCACAGCATGTGGGAACCAGAGGGGGAGGAGCCGCAGCAAGACCAGGAGATGGGAGCCCCAAGGGCCAGCATCTGCCTGGGAAACTCAACACTCAGCATCCAGGGTCAGGGGGAGGGGGCCAAGCAGGCTCTGAAAGGGGTGGTAGAAACCGAGTGTGAAGGCAGAGGAGTTCTACTGAGTGCAGGGGGTCAGAGAACAACAGAGGGGACTCATGAAATGGAAGCAGAGTGGGGTCATGTCCAGAGGCTGCTAGTCTCTGGCTCCAGAGGAACAAATGAAGACACAGTGTCAAGGAACAGATGGGAGTGCAAGGTGCCTGGCATTCTGAGGGAGCCCAGCGTCCTTCAGAGCCTGGGAACAAAGGGAAGCTCCACCACCAAGAAGCCACAGGAGCAAACAGGAGTGACCAGTATGACCAGGATAGAAGAAGAGCAAGCAGACATGGCCTTGCAGGATGTAGTCAAGGTGAGAGCCGTTGAGCTGTGTGCCTGTCTACACTCCCCAGTCTAAGCTGGCCCACAGCTGGATGTCTTCAGTGGTAGCCTAGGGACCATTGCAGCCCACAGATCAATATTTATTGGCCTGCACAGGATTATTAGTAGTTGAGGATGTCTTTTGAAAGCCACGCATTCTTCAGTTCACCAAGGTCCCCACCTGTACCTATTGCCTCACACCAGGCCCACTTTAGTCATCAATACTACCTGCCTGGTCCCGATAGGCATTTGGGACACCTTTCCAACAGTTCTTCAGGGCAGTTGTTTGTTCTCGGTTTCATAGCCTTCATTATGGGCAAGTTTTCTGCCAATGTGTAAATTCTGTTGCAGATCTCACCAAGTTGCTCTTGCTGTAGACATGTCTCCTAGAGGTCACCCAAGATTGTTTTAAGCCTTCCTTCAGCCTGCTCCCTAGCCAGAGTCTTCCAGGTTCTTGAGTTTTGTGACTTCCATCCCTCGGTGAAGGAAGACATGGTGTCTCCAGGCTCACCCACGGGCAGAGCCAGGTGTCACAGCTCCCAGCACTGTCCCCAATCCTGCCTTCCTCTCAAGGGTGGTCTCACATGGCCTGAGGTCTCTTGGGGATGTTTATCAAGTCATTCCCTGAACTGGAGTCTCCGTCCTCCCTCTTCATCTGCCCTTTCCCTTCCTTCTCCCCTCCCCTCCCCAGAGCCTCAAACATAGGCTCCGGAAGACCAAGGAGCAAGCCCAGCACCAAGAGCAGCTGCGGAAGGAGCAGGACAGGCAGCTGAAGGCACTTCAGGAGCAGCTTATCAGGTAACCTTGGCAACCACCAGTACCCATGGGTGTGAGAGCCAGGAGGCTGGAGGGACAGGCAGTGCTCCCTGGCTCCTACTAGCATTCAGTCAGCAAGCATCTTCTGAGCTCCCCTTGTGTGCCGAGCCATGCACAGGGCACAATTTGGGGATGCTGAGGCACCCAGGGCACTGTTCCTGCTCCAAGGGCTCCCACCTTCCCCTCCTATCCTCTGCCCTCCCCCTTTCCTGGCCCCTCCCTCACTGGCCTTCCTATGTAGCCCCCAGGAGAGACCTGTACCTCCTTTCCCTTCCTTTCCTTCCATACCCATGTTGGCCCCCTTTTGCTGCACCCCCTGGACTGTAGTTCCTCTGAAAATATACTGGGAACTAGATATTGGACTGACAGCACCCACTTCCTGGCTTTCTGGCTGTGTGTCACTGGGAAACTGGCCTTCCCTCTCTGGCGTCAGGGCCCCATCTCTTTGCAAAAAGAGATGTTTGGATCTCTAAAGTTCCTTCTTCCAGTTCAACTGAGCTCCTTTGAGGCATGCCCGGGGTTCATAAGGATTTTCCCTTGCTCCCACCAAGCTGCCCACTCAGCACTGGTGTCGCAAACCACTGGGGATCAGGGCTCAGCGTGGATACAAGTGTGGGGAGACACAGAGATTAGAGCTAAACAGGCAAGCATCCGGATCTCTGCTCACTCCACTTCCCAAGCTGTGTGACCCTGGGTGAGTGTTACTCCCTCTCTGAAGCTCCATTTTCTTTCTTATAAAATTATGATCATAATACCTATCCCATAAATTTGCAAAAACTAAATGAAACAGGCCATTAAAGCACTAAGCTTAATGCCTGGTACATAGTAAGTGTTCTAGACTTTGATTCCTTCCATGTCCCCTCCTAAACTTGGAGTGTCTGTTACCCTGTACTTTAAATACTCCAACGGCTTCCCATTGCACTGAGACTAAAGTCCAGTTCTCTTGGGGCCACTGAGGGACAGATCAGGCCCTGCCTACCTCCCACCTCATCTCCTGGCTCCCCTACCCCTGCCATTCTTGGTACTCCAGCTTCACCAGCCTTCTTTCAGTTCCTCAAACAAGCCAAGTTCTTTCCAACCTGCAGACCTTTGCACATGCCCTTCTCTAGTTGTACCTGGCTGACTTCCCATCTTTTAGATCTGGTTCAGTGTCACCTTGTTTAAGAAGCCTTCCCTGAGCACCTTCTCAAGTCTCTGTCTCAGCCTCTCACTTGTCTCTGTTGTATGCTTAGCTTAAATTATTTTCCTGGTCCGTCATTTGTTTTGACCACTGCCCCAAACACCCTGTCAGTTCCGCCAGGAGCCATAGGCACTACTCTATTGCTGGTACACAGTGGGTGCTTACTGTTATTCCCTCCCACCTCAAAGACACACAGTAACCACAGTTGTCACATTAAGGGCTACATGGGCCACAACACGTGCCCTGGGGTCACTGGGTAAGTAAACTATCTTGGGAAAATGAAATCAGCAGCTAAGAAAGGAGGAGGCTAAAGACTAGAATGGTCATTGGAAGCCCAAACATGGCCCTGATCCAACGCCTGAGCACAAAAACACTCTTTGTTACGGCTGCCGGGATTGGCTTTTTTGGAATTCGAGTGGCCTTCTGTTGTTGATTTGATGTCATGGCCCACCCAGTTTTCTTCCCTGCAGCAGGCTACATGGAAGCATTTAAAAAATTAATAATTCAATTCATTGGCAAGCCTCTTGCAAGCTTCTCCTTCCCCCCAAACACACTCTGGCCCAGGGCTGTGGGCACACACATGCACACGTGTGAGAGGCCATGGGACATGCACGGCCATCGCAACACCTTCTGGTCTGAGAGATGGAGTAAGAGGCTGGGACCTTTCTATTGCCAGTCCAGTACATTTCTTGGAACCTTCTAGAAAGCTACTAATGACAAGAAGAAGCAAGAACAGAGCTGAAGAGGTTCCAAACCTAAAGTTGAACTACAAATTTAAGAAAGCCATATGCTTAATATTACTTTCTTTAATTGAAAAGACAATGTAACATTAACATTTCAAAATATTTTAAAGCCAAAAATCACCCCAGATCCTACACCACTTCCCTTCCCTTCCCCAAGCACTGCAATTATTTTCAGCTGGACACACCCTATGCAGCCTCAGTTCCCAGACACCCGCCTTCCCTCAGAGAGCCGCCATGATTGTGAATGTCTTTCAAAAGGTTTACATTTTAAAATGGAAATAGTTCTAAATGGAAAACAAATGGAAATGTTGGCTCATTTCCGCTAAAGGAAGACACAAGACTAGGCCCTGTTTTCATCTCTCCGCACAGTTGACACCACAGTCAGCCTGCAGCATCAGTCCGCACAACGCTCGGTGTGGTGTGTGGTGTGGTGTCTGCGGGGTGTGGCATGTGTTGTGCTGAGAGTGTGTGTGGTGGGGAGAATGTGTAATGTGCACATGGTGGGGTGTGAGTGTGTGGTATGCGATATGTGTGGTGTGTGGTGTATAGTGTGTGATCTGTGTGGTATGTGTTGTGAGTGTGTTCAGTGTGTGTCTGGTGTGTGTGGTGCAGTGTGTGTGGCACATGGTGTGTGTAATGTGCTACGAATGTGTGTGCGCTGTGTTGTAAGTGTATTTGGTGCATGGTGTGTATGTATACGTGTAATGTGATATGTGTGTCTATGTATAGTGTAGTGTGTGTAGTATGTATGGTGTGGGGTGTGTACTGTAGTGTAGTGTGTGTATGTATAGTGTGGGGTATGTATATGTATATGTGGTGTGTGTGATCTTATGTGTGTATATAGTGTGTATATAGTGTAGGGTGTGTATGTGTGTGTATGTATATGTAGTGTGGGGGTATGTATATGTGTGTATGTATA